>JAMKCH010001499.1:0-39532 GCA_023653785.1 Ophioderma brevispina
ATTGTGTAAGCCATAAAACCCCTAGCCACATCATAGATGGATGTGAGTCTACAAGACTACAAGTCTCCAGGTCGGACAAAGTGGTTAAAGAGGACTTCCACTGAGATTTGACTAACGAAAGAACAAGCTATATATATTACAACATTATTTCAACAAATCAGAATGCAGAATGGTAAAATGTAAATGGGACGGTGATATAGTATTCCAAGAGACTTAATGGATAGATTGATGAAACAAGATATACATGAATGACATTCCTTAACTTATGGGGGCAGCATTCCTAAATCATGATGAATATGAAACAAATAGCATACAAACAGGCAATCAGTCACAGTTTACACACTTATCTCACGGTTTAAGGATGGATGGGTGCACTCGCCTCACTAAAAGGGTATCGCGACATGTGCACAATTAGAAACAGACATCTCAGTCACACCAGACACTTTGCCCAACCTGATGATTGTAGCAGTGCAAGAACAAACATCTTGGATTCTTTTGATACACCTGGATACACCTCAGTGTACAGTAAATGTTGTGGTTAAACTATGGTCAATTTTCACCGCACCGGACTTATTAGATGTCAATGATAATGAGATTGTACCAACATAAATAGAAATTAGTATGAAGGCTGCACCAAAGATGAAGGAGAACACTATTGTAACCGGGAAACTCTTTATTTTTGCATCATTTCGTGTCCGCATCACATAAGTCGCATGTCACATTTTGAGGTTTTGGAATGTTGTCTAATTACTTAGTTCATCGAGTCATTTACCATACACAAAGTTCAATATGTGAGGATGCCTAATTAATTAGTTTATTATTATAGTTTTTGTCATTTCTCAAAATCATCAGATCCGGATTTCACATACTTTCGTATTTTTCAAAATCGCTCATCATTAATGTGTTGATATCGCGGTTCTATTTTGCCGATCCCAAAATAAACGATTTCACCTACAGATCTATTTTGACGAATTTCCATCGTGAATCGAAACAAGCTTTCACATAGTGATCTATTTTACGTTAACATTGAAATATAACGGTGTAATATCCGTCGTATTATGCAATATACGTTATTTGTGACTTCACATTACAGACTTATAACTTGTAGCCTAATTAAGATAATAAATGTAGTTTTAAGTAGCAGTTACTGGTTTATATTGGACTTTAAAATGTTTTTTTCAAATAGTAAATCCAGATGCTTATGTTATGCTCGTTTACCGTATAGAAATGAATGACATCGGCAGATTTTGAATTGCGCTTTCGAGAAAACGTTGTTTGCAAACTACGACAGTATGGGACGTGGGACGACGATTTGATACCATAATAAATGAACAAGTTTGTAAGCCATCTGGTTGTGGACTTATGAGTTTTGGGACACTCTAATAATGCTTCTATTATCGATTCTCTCAAACACATATGTTTTTTAGGACACTTATTGTGTACTTCTAACTTGCCGGCTTATCAAGTTATGATACACTCAGAAATGACGGCCTTTTGGACGCCATCTTAGTTTAGGATATGTGAGTTTTTAAGTCTAAAAATAATGAATTTATTATCAGTCCTTGTGCCTTAAAACATATATATATAGTATTAAGACACTTTGTTTGTTTCCAACTGTCACTGGTTGGAAAGTATTATAAAAATAAGAAAATGACGGCCATTTTGGACGCCAACTTTGATTTGAGAGAGCTAGGGGATTTTTGGGGACTTTTAGAATGTTATTATACTCAGATTCATGGACATATCCTGAAAAATTCAGCTTTTTATGAGCTATTTCCAGGTTATACCTAATGCTCTTGGCACCGCCCCTACGAGAAAAGTCACAATTCCACACAATGGAGTACGTTATGGAAAAGCATTTTTGCAAAGGTATAAAATGTAAAACAATGCACCTTGAATTCCGTATATTCAGTAGGGTGACAGACTGTATTACCCCCAAAAAATGATCTGCTGTGATATTTTTGGTTAAACACAGCATATCTCTACAGGTATATAGAAAGGCATGGTATCAAACAGAAGGCACTAGGGATGTGCTTTGTTTTTCAGTATTATGTCACATGATGATTTTTTTTCTTGTCTTTATTTTTTTTTCATTTCTGTGTTTTGACAAAAAAGTGTGTTAAGAAAGAATTGTGGCATCCTGTTCAGTCGTATGGATAAATCATGAAAATAGGCTTGACGACATTACCTAAAACATGGAAAAGATTCGAGTTATTTCTTCAAACTGGATTTTGCATCCTCTCGAAAAATGTTCGATGCAACGGATAGGTTTGGGGTTTTTGTTTTGTTTTGATTTTTTTAATTTGTTTTTGACAAAAAGGTGTCTAAGAACTGAGGTCAATTTGTTTGGACTCTAACTCAATTTTTCCAGAAATGTTTGTGTTCGTTCGTCTGTTTCGTAAATTTCGACTGTTCTGCCAGTCCCAATCCTCTATTTTTTCTTGCTCGCTGCACATGCACAAAGCACAGTAGGTCTTTTTTGTTTTACTTTTGGGATGGGGCGGACTACTACGGGTCTGCAAAGTTGTAATGATCCAAACGTTATTGGAAAGTAATTTGATTTTTTATTTAAAATAGCTCCAAATGCTCTAGAGTTTTCCGGGGCCTTAAGCGGGGCGGGTCATCAGAATGATAAAAAAACTAATGCCAAAAACTAAATGACAAATAATGCATCATAATTGTCATTTGAGTGGACACGACTAATTTAATAACAAACTATAAACTCATTAATTCGTCATTTACTTGTAATACACTCAACTTTAAATTAACGACAATTTCGTCATTGATAAAGTTGTCATGTAATTTTAAAAAGTGAAAATTTTATTAATTCATGAAAATATCGGGGATGATAATTTAATTGTGAAAAGCTGATAATTGTAAGGGAACATTATAAAAACCCTTTCTTTTCTTTTATTACTTAATTTTTAAAAAATCAATGCATGACAAATTTTTTAATTGGTCAAAATAGACCTTTTCATGGCAAATGAATGTTTTCAGTGCGGGGCATCGTAAATAACGCGCCACTTGCTCCATGCGAGAGGTGTACCAGCTCACGCGCAACTAGTTGCAAAATGTTCAATTGAACCAAAAATCCCTGTATGGAATACTGATTGTATATGCCATCCGCTGCTCCGTGGGAATAGGGAATTAAGGTAATAATATGATGCTAGTGTCAAAATGTATGCGGAATTGACCAATGGAGAGTTTCGTTTTATTATCTAACGTTGAAGTACACGACATATGCGATGTGGATAACCCTTCACTTTCTTTCTTCATATGATAAGTCTATGTTTGTTTGATTTACTGACTAGCTTAACATCAAAATTATTCATTAACTAGCGTCATTTATTTAAAAAGTGGAGGCCTAGTGTGCTGATATTTTCACACTACTAATTACCACCGTAGTAATGTTTCGATTGAAATATGCATTAATTTTACAAGGTACAATTATTTGCATTACAAAAAAAAAAAAAAAAAAAAAAAAAAAAAATGTTGATAAATGACATAATTCTATATGAAGGTTTTCGGTCGTATTCTTAATTCCGTGTCAGGCCGTCATTTAAAAAAAAAAATAGTGTTGCCTAAAAGGGGACAAAGTTTCGATAAAAAATGTGTACCTTCGAGCTCAATGTGTTCATTTGTAATGAGACGTCCAGCAGGTTCTTGTTTTTGCATGTTTCTGAAAAGTAAGCTCTAATCATGTATACTTCGGACGATTGAATCGTGAAAATAACTTATTTCATTAACACATAAATTTCATACTGTCTGACAAAGGCTTCCTGTATATTCTCTGTAACAACCAACACTTGCTTGGCTGTTCACATACGCCCCCATTAACACACTGCTGGTCGCATTTATCTGGAAAAAATAGCACTCAGATAATAACTATGATTAAAATGGGAAATGAATACACAAATGACATATGTATAAATATAAATGTTCAAATATTTTAACTCTATTACAGGCATATCCTTGATAGTGTCTTTAAATTAACATGCCTTGTATTGGGTCTCGTTGAAGACTGGCCCACCATTATATCTCTTAAATTCCTAATATGACATTTTTGCAATGTTCAAACATACGGGCGGCCCCTGGTGTTAGGGGTAAAATGATCCTAGATCTAAAAATCCGACACATAAAAACGCTTCTCATTTTCGCGGTGATGTCATCAGGTCGGTAGTAATTTTCCTCTAGGGACGTAACTAAAAAAAGTATTGATTGATCATGGCCCTAGCCTCAAATTTAATGCATTATAACCATTCAGATTGTTTTATTAGTTCTTTAAGATTTTAAATAAAAAGGACAGGCGATACTGTTAACTGAATGAGCATTACAAAAGGTGGCGAAGGGTAACCATATAATTATGTACTTACGTAGTATTTCAAAGGGTTCATTCCGTGTATAGTGGGATAGTATAGGACAAGACGTACTGGGTATAGACATACAAATATAACACACCACTGCTCAATTGGTGGTGTTAGAAAAAAAAAATTAAGCCATTCAAAATGTGTATAAAAAAAATAAAAAAAATAATGTAATTGAATTTAAAATATAAAGATTCACCATTCTCAAGTTGTTTAGCAAATGGTAGCTAAAACAAAAATCACCTAAATAGTAAGGATGATACGAGACCATGGCATTATTGTTATTTGTATACAGAATTAGAGAATAAAAATAGATTGGTGTTTTTTCCTATCTAATATCGTGTCAAATTGGATGGGCAGTCCAATATTTTTGTCTCATTCAATTGGTTTTGGTTGTTGTTGTTTTTTAATACCGAAAATATTTCAATAAACCAACCTGTACTATAGCAGGGTGTACTGAGTAACCTTATCCAAGCACTGCGTAAACCGTTTAGGGATACACACTATCTAAATAGCGACAACCAATGATATTACGTATTTGTTTACTAAACCCCGCCCACTAAATTTCAATTTTCAATACAGCTATGCTCCATTTCTCTTCTTCTCTGCACTGATGTCATAGTTAAGACACAGCTTTTTTCCACGCGCCACTTCATACCACCATTTCGCAGGCGTGTATTAAGGACAGTGATTTTAACCAACGCCCCGCGATTGAATGGTGCGATCACGATATTGCCGAAATTACGCACTTACGTCACTGCACAGAGAACTGAAATGCAGAAGTTTCTCTCATAAAAAATAACCATTGTGTACTTTACTGCATTACGATCGAATGAATTACGCGTATTCCCAACTTAGTACTTTAGCTTATTTAGATTGATTATTAGTTTAAGTTAACATTAGCAAAACACCTAAATACATGTATTGGTTTTAGAGGTTCACTAATAAGCAAGTCCGCCGAATACATGTCACCTGGAGATGAATATACTTATCTGATCCTGCTCTATATTTCAGCCTCTTTGTATATTAGTCTGCTTAGCATTGATGACTATTTTAATTTGATAGAGAATGGAGTCGAAACTTGGGGCTAGCGCAAATTGACGCTCATCAATCATCTCACTGAATTTCGAATTATAAGTCATCGCAATTTATAAAATATTAGTATACACCTATACTCTTTATGTATGTATGATTGTAAAGCTTTTAAAGCAGATGATCGGTCGCCTTTTGCGATCGATCGATCGCATTTTCAAAGACTACAATACACCTTAATTACGATGTAAAAGCTTTCAACAGAACGATTTACGAACGCTTTTTTCCTTAAATACTTTTTCAAACTTTACTTCAGTGATGTGATGACGTTTAATGCGGAGGTACATAACCATCTTTTTAGTGATATGACTTGTCACCTTAGTTTATGAATGCATAGAAATTGTGCGTTTTCCGTCGTGAAATTTACCAAGTCGCTCGAATGAGGAAATTCAATCTGGGCTAATAGTCTCCTACACAAGTGTATACACACAGATGCGATCTATGCTGTTATTTCAAAAGACCCAACAGTGATGTTTGTGTTTCAGAGTTAAAAATATTTATATGAATTTGGTGGCTGTTTTGAAGTCTACAGACGGCAACCGATCGCAAAAGTTCCGACCAATCAACTTTTTCAGCGTAGAAGCCTCTATTCCTTGTTTAGCTTTGAAATCTATCTGCTGCTTTGTATTGAAGAGGCGAAGGTTGGTTAGCGATGTGGTAAGAAAAATACAAATACTGATCACAACATTTACTTTTCTTTAGAGTTAGATTTGGCAATATGGTACAGATTTTCATATATGTAGGCACTGTTATTAATTATAAACTTACCAATTGTCCAGTACGGACAAACAACATATGTGATTAATAAAAAAAAAATATTCCTGGGTTTTGCAGGATACGTTCCGGCGTCCACTCTCTGAACCGATTGTTTTCGTTGTCTCCTGTGCTTTTAATGCCTGATTTTATCAACCCCTTTGGCGATATCGTTGTTATACTCGTACTCCTTACTATTTGTGCAAACTAAACAAAAAACAACAGTAAATCGTGTTTTACCTTTGTGCAAAGATTATGACATATTTTGTCGATCTTTCACGATTATGTGTTCATCATCCGGTCAATTAAACGGTACAAGGTAAAGGACCTGTGTACACAGATCAAAAACGGAGTGCCCATCTCTCTTTCTAAGTGAGGGCCAGAAACTCCCGCATATAATGTTGCTGTAGGGGGATCGCCACCCTCCTCTACAACGAGTCTGTTACCTTCCCACATTGAATATGCTGGTACCCATTATACACCCTGGGTGAGAAATGAGTAATTTGAGGTAAAGCGCCTACTCAAGGGCGAAACACATGGCCTCAGCGGGGCTCGAACTCGCAACCTTTGGGGCGCGGGTCGGGCGCGTAATCCACTGGACCACATGGCCCGGTCAATTATTTAATGTTAAGGTGCTTTAAGATTTGAAGTGGTTGAGATTTTCGGCCATGATGGGAGTTTGTTTAATGTATCGTCCTTGTTCTTTCATTCGCAGAGTGTTTGAAAATATTTTATTGATTGTTGTTAATTCCATTGACTATTGAAAGTCATTAGAAAAACAGACGGCAATTGTTTGGGGGGGGTTCCAAACTTCAACAAATCGTCAATTCACACCTTAATCCATCTTCTAAAATACAACCACATATTTCAAGCTCACCGAACACGATTCGCACTCTAATTTTTTTTTTATTTTGTATTGTTTTTGTTTCTTTTTTTTTGTTGGCTTTCTTGCTTGTCTTATTTGTTTATTTTGTTGTTTGTGTTTTGTTTTTGTTTTTGTACTTTTGTTTTAACCCGTGATCAGCAACCACGTACGGGAGCGGGTCCGACACTGCTGTGGGTGCTGCGTAGCTTTCTAGCTTTGGAAACAGCTAGTTTATTTGTACTGGAACTTCTGCACCATTGCTACGAAAGGGTGTCGTCAAAACTGGGGTCTATCATCTTTCGGCAGCCCGATAAAATATAAAGTGAACGCGTTGACTTCGATAGAAATTGTATGGGGAATGCCGCTGAGTGGAGTTACAGACGATGGAAGATAGTCTTCGATGGTAACAGAAATCCCCAGACCCAGGACCGATGAAGTGGAAGGTCAACAGTCAAAAACCAAAACTTCCCCTGTAAACAAGTGATAGATCAGGAATTTGTTATATTTGAACTGTTTGCCTTTATTTGATTCCCTGAGATTGTTCAAATAACGTGCCGGGGCGGGGGGGGGGGTTTTATGTTCACATGACATCGAATTCTAAAAAAAATGAGATATATTAAATAACTTTAACAATGTGATGGTTACGATCATGATGATGAAGACAACAACCATAGATGACAACAGATTATATAATTTCATATGAATTGAAGATGATGTGTATTGATGGGGAATTATTATGAATTTATAATTTAAAAAAGGACAGTAATGATTACTATGATTGGCGATACTTACGATTACGACAACAAGGGAGACTCGATCCCTTACTGTGACATGATACAAAAGAGTGTTTTGTTCGCTCGAAATTTTGGCCGTCAAATCTTAATTCGTTCCCTATAATTATTCACTTTTCTCTAATTATTTTTTGTTCGCTCGAACTATTTCGTTCCCTCGAAATATGATGGGGGGGGGGGGTTCGTTCTTTGAAATGATCATTGCTATTCCGTTCTTGTCATATGACGCTACTTTATAATTGCTGCGCATTAAGCGGATATTAAGACAACATGGTCACTACCTGAAACGTTAATCTAACTAGGCCTATAGTATGTGTGCCTAATCTTACATCTCTTCTCGGTGCGAGAAACTAGCACTATTATTTTTTTACTTCTGTCGTAATTACACATGGCTAGTCATGCCATGGTAACTTAAACATGTCGAGTTTTGGAACAGTCGTTCACGGGGCTAAGTCGGCGTAAAAAAAAAAACTTATATAAATACTGAGCCAGATCACTAAACGTGGGGGGAGATTCTTTGTTGACAACCCTCTTGACCTTTTAACTTGTCCGATCATTATTTCAAGGGAACGAAATATTATTTCGAGCGAGAAATATGATCTGTGTGAAAGACGCAAATAATTTTTTAGGGAACACGACAGTAATTTCGAAGGAACAAATAAGTTCCGAGGATACGAAATAACAATTGAGGAACAAATCACATTTGCAGGGACTAGGTGCTCGGGTCGGTGATTGAGAACACGGTGAACTAAAATTGTGTTTCGAGGGGTGACGAAATAATTAATCATAGTGAAAAGATATATTTTTTTCCAAAAAGGGGGGGGCGTGTTGTTACCCACACTGTGGTGAGAGTCACTAAAAGTAACGGTTCTATAGGGGGCATATAACGAAATAAATTTTGTTATCTTGCACCTTAGGTGGGGGGGGGGCGGGGGGGGGGGGTCTCGAAATAAATTTCAGGTTCATGGTGGGGGGGTGAAATAAAGGCGGGTGAGGCTCGGATTGGGGTTAGCGCGAATACATCTGCTGCGGTTGGTGTACACGGCTGTACGGGTCCGTCCTTGTTCCATCTGCATCGTATGATATCACCATCGGCATCAGCAGCTTTAGAATGTCAAAGATTTTATTTTATCTTCATTGTGTTGGTTGTTGTTGTTGTTTATTGGCGGTTTATTGTAGGTCATATTATTTTTTGAGATGATGATATAATATTAATGTACCGAACCTATCGGACAAGGACATGGGGTTCTATCTAAACAATTCTTCCGGTTCCGATCGGGTCCATTTCAATATTAAAAAAAACATATCCGGACGTCAAGGTGGCAATAAATTTTTTTTAATGTAACGGCTTATTGGGAGACTATGTTGTAAAAGATATTATTGTTGACGGTTAAAAATAAAATAATTTATAAATAAAGATTGTAACAATTATTTCGAAATATTGAACCTTGTGACGTTTTAATATTATTATTTGCATAGTCAATAAGTTACTATGATATCTGATAACGAATGTCAAACATATTTAATAATAAATTCTAAAAACGCGCTCCGTATTCACCGAATGCTATGTCACCGTCTGCGAACCTCTGAGGCTGTTGACACACGACTACTGAAAATAAATCCGATTTTTTAAGATGCAGGAAGGAAAAGCAGTTATCGGAGAAAACTTGCCAGGACGGGTGTGGATCGGCAACCAAATCCATGAATCGGCACCGAGCTCATTGTAAAACCGACCGACCTCCCAATCAAAACCAGTAATAACTCGAGTGTTTTATTAATAATAAATATAATAGTGTTCCCTATTGCGCGATTGCCAATTATTATTACCGTTGCCATCAGGCAATCGTCACAATCCTTTCGCTTCATTTCAGGTGGCTGCTAGCGCACTTTGAACTCTATCACCACTTAGATTGTAATATCAACCCATAACACTACCAATTTCGATTGGGGTCAACGAGCAAATGCAACTAAGTATCTTGGCACAAGGACCCAAACCGTTGACCACAATGGGGCTCGACCACGAATTTTAATGGGGTCAATGATCACGAGTCCTGCACTTTTCCCTCGACCACACGTGCTCTCAGCAAGCCAAAGGAAAATAAATAGAAACATATAATTTTATCTCTTTTAAAGGTCTCAGGAAATGAACAGAACATTAACATATAACACCACCAACAACCAAACAGGTCTCCAATCAAAGATTTCCCGTAAGTAATTGCTGCACATCAACCTCTCATACAGGCAATCGCCTTCATTTTCTTTATAATGTTATTTTGTAATGTTTAAAACAAAGGTGAATCTTTGCAGTAGGTTAACATCTTTAATACTCAAACTACCATCAGCATCAGTCAAACCCATTGGCAATAGGACGCATAACTCAGACCTCAGTTTTGCTCCATCCTGATCTTAAATTAGCTTTGTCGTGTAGAAAATTCCATTTCGCATCAGCATCATAATTTCATTTTATCAGCATAAGTAAAAAATATGACTACATTGCATAAGCTTCTTTTAACGAGTTAAATCAATTATTGTTGCCATTTTTTTCGTTCACACATCAAAAGGGGAAAACAAGATTCCTTACTTGGTATATACGTTGGATTTGTCTGTAACTACTAACTGATACGACATGTCCATACTTGTTGATAGTGAAGTGTTAGTCCGGCCATCAGGTCTTGGATTTTAGATTGACAAGGAGGTCAATTCCATTACCTCCTCCACCACCGTTCTTCAAAGTTATCCAGGCATTACCAGTGTATCTGATAATTAAGATAGAAATGAAATATAATATTATATTTGGTTTTTGTTTGTTTTAGGTTGTTTTTTTGTTTTAACAATTTAATTTCAATAACATATTTTAAGAACAAAGGTTGTTTAATTACGTAGTCGAAGTTAAGAACAACAGTGGCTAGTTTAAAAAGAAATACTTAAATTATACAGATTCCCAGTTGATAGTGGAATAGCCTCTCTACTTTTGTGGGGAGATATGAAGGGAGGGGATTGTATTAAACACCTTTGTCCATGTAGTGGTGGTATGATGTGCGCTATACCCAGGATTTAACCCTGAGCGGTTGGGGCCATTCACAGTCCCAATCATATCAAAGCTTAAAGCTAGGATGTTAAAAGAAAGCGCAAACGAAGTCCAGGAATATTTCATCACCGTGAAAGCAGGTGAAAGCGGATTTTATGAATATCAAGATTAAAGCTTTGCAGTGTTCCCACGGGACTAAGGTCCCTTCTAACTTTATGATATGTTTGTTGTAGGGGCAATGTTAAAAGAAGCACTTCCTGCGTAGAAACACTATGCACACTAGTAATAAAATACAAAGTATTTACAGGACGAACACGTAACTTTAATTTGTATTGTTCAGTTTCTTTCAATCCGCTATCGTATTGTATTGCGAGGATAGATCTCGAAGATTTTTCTGGGTATTTCTGTCCGTCCTATTTTTGAGTAATGGAGAAGTCCAAACTCCGCCATAAACTCTACCATCATTGGAACTACTATACACCCAAATATAGACCAGTTACCATCCCACTACTTCTTTTGTTTGCCTTGCGAATCCATTCCTGCGAATCGGTATGGCCCCTAGTATTAACCTCTAACAGATACAATTACCCATTGTGTAACAGTCATGCCGACCTATTTCAAGATACCCACCATGCCCTCACATGTTAACAAACTGCTGTTTCGTAGGCTTTTTTATTCCTGTCATTTCACTTAAGTTTATCTTTTTGGCGTGCGACGTGCCATTCGTTCGAGAGGCTTAAATGCTTTTATCTTCCAATCACTATAATAGAAATTCGATGTCACGATACGGATAAATTAAGGCCATCATTAAAACGTCCCTTTTTCTCACGAAGAACATATTACAAAACAAATGCACGGATAATTCCAAAACAACAAACTTAACAAACTCTGAAGCTCAAAAACACATGAGAAATATGAAACTATTATTACTCACCACTTAAAATTCTTACTGTCACTAAGAATACTTCAAAATCTGATACGTTTTAAATTTATCATCCGCTGTTGCAGAAATAATATTTGACATTTGGCCAATCCTTTAAAAAGTAGCTTAAGTTTTGGTCACTCATAACAAACCCATATTTTACGTGCCTAATCCTCCTCTTCACTCAGCCTCGATGTTCGTAATAGTGGGGACGTTTTTGAACTGCAAATTTGTCAACAACCCCTCCCCTCGTACAACAAAACGCAAACCACTTCTATTCGAAAGATATTATAAATATTTTAAAAAATGATGGTTGTGGTCAAAAAACTTGGGGTGGCATGGTTTTTTTGGTCAAAAATCAACGTTTTTGGCTAAAAACTTAAGAATTCAAATTTAATTAATTTTTTTAGCAAACACAAATTTAATCATCATGCAATACTAACAATCTCTGACATTTATATTATAATGTCTGTTTATACAATATATAAAGGGTCTTGAATTTTTAGACCCAACAATCACCTTTTTTCCTAAAAAGCATCCTTTTTATACACATGTCACCACACGAGTATTACCTGAACCCTTTATATGCAACCGTATAAAACCTATATTAAATAACCCAAGGAACCATAACAATAAGATTTAATATTTTACCTTAAAAAATAAAAAATAATAATAAAGTTTTCGCTTAACTTGCAGCCGAAATTTCATTTTTCGGCATAGAAATCATCCCTGCACCAAATATTTCAAACCAGCACCTCATTTTCTTAAATCTTATAATTTTCCTTCAATAAAGGGGTTTGTTGTTTTGTTGTACGGTTGGGAGTTGTCACGGAAACAGAAGCACTTTTCAAGGTCGGCCGCACTGCGGCTAGAAACTATTATATCCGTTCTTTATTGCTCACCAAAGAATCGATATAGTGTCTCGACAGTTAGAACAATCTATTCAATTGATCTTGTAATAAGCCCTTTGCATATTCGTACAAAAATTCATTTAAAATGGGTGAAAGCATCATATTTCTGTTGAACCAAGTTGAGCATTTCAGTTCAGCTGTTAATATGACTTTTTAGTTTTTATCTCAACACCTACCTCCCCTCCAATATTCTTACCATCGTCAATATGCGTTTACTGAACAGGAGAAAATCAGAACTTACTGGTCTATCTGCTCAACTACGTCAAGTAAAATGACCCGGTCGGGATAATAACGTACTGAAATCGTGAAGACCTGGGCAGTGCTAGTGATCCTGCTTTATGTGTCCCCACGGACCACTCGTCACAGACTAAAATCTTTACAAGGATTGTTGCTTCGGAAAACAATTCATTACTCCCCATCACACCAAATTCCCTGACCCTATGTGTTGGTCCGTTATCAATAGTGGTTCGGGTTGCTGCAACCTCCCCCAAGTCGCCAGAAAGTCCCCCGTCTGTTATCTTAAAATGGATAATGTACTCTTAAATAAAGCCTGCGTTTATTTTATCTTTTTTTATATAAAAATAGTAATAGTACAATAAATTTTATTTACCCTCGTATCTATCCCCGTAGCAAATTCCCGAGACACGCAACAAGCGAACAGAAACAATGTTGTGTAAGTGTCCGTACGGACGTTAATGACTAAATATCCTGATTTGTGCTTTTAGTTGCTTCTTTCTTATCAATTGCCAAACGAAATGTTTAGGGTACTCGTACTTAAAGTTAGCCCTACAAATTACCTGGAGTATTTAGGCCTCTATTAATGTCCCTATCTGCTTTTGAGTATTTATTTGTGTATGTGTAAAATATTCTCCCTTCTTCCATGACTATCATTTGCGATCAAATTGAAGAATTTATATTTTGTGAAAATGTGCCAGTGCCGCTTTAATTTACCCATATTAAATGAACCATGAGTAGAGCGGTAGTATGAATTAAATCAATGTAGAAAATTCAGCAACAATTGAAAAAAGGCCCGTTGGGTCTAAAGCGAGCTCTTTAACCATTAGACCATGGCACTCTCCAAACACTACAGATTTGTACATTAATTTTTTAACATGGTAAAGAAAAGGTAAATACTACCGGTACTTTTTGTTATTATAATAAGTTTTTTGTTTACTTATCAGGTTTCCATTCGATTTGCACTTACCGTGTTATTTTGGGGCTGGGTACTGGAGCCCAAGTATAAGGCCACACGAAAATTACTGCATTGTCTTTATTGAGGCTATGGGAATAAAACGAGCAAGGCGATCCACTTCCTCATCTTTTTGTTTAACATCCATTTTCATGTATCATAAACGACATTAAATCAGAGCGTTGGATACGCGCCTGCGTAACAATAACGTCACATATATACCTTTCTGTTGGCAACTAGCATAGCTGGAACACACACTTATCGTTCGGTTGTACGCTGTTATATTGATGTAAATTTATGATTCAACACTTTTACAAAAAAAGTATCCTTGTCCAGAACGCACACTCCGTTTATGACAGTTTGGTAATGTGAGTAGTGTGTTGAACCACGTATTACCAGATGCAAACTAGTCGATAGTACCATATAGCAACTCTTTTCATTGAATGATGTATACGTTTCTGACGTTTTGTGGGTAATATGTTATTCTATAAAGCGGTCCCAATTTATATTCTTGAATATTTTGCTTCACATTTCAATTTTATTACGCATACATACATGTACTTATACATTGTACAGGATTTATGAACAGAGCACGGAGATTGAAAAATTTAATGTATCATATAACAATACTAATATAAGAAATAATGGCAAATGAAATGATATGCTTATATCACATCACTAGACAACCCCTTGGGGCTAATAAGAAGTGATGGCCCTTACCTAAATAAAGTCATTAATGATAAAACACTGAGGGAACAAACTACTATCTTCTGTAAAACCATCATCTTCCCTCATACAATTCAAGAAAGCATTCAATCTCATCTTATATCATCAGTTTTTTTGTAACCGATAGTTGTCTTGTTATTTATTATGATGGTTTAACAACTGGTTCATCTTTTTGCATAAAAGTAAAATGAAATAAACTACCATTTTATAAACATTTCAGAAAACAAATATCGGTCATGATACAAGACTATGAGGGGTAGTGACAAGAGAAGGGAGAAGTAGGGGGATTATGGCAGATTAGGTATATACCAAAATAATGAACAAGAAAAAGAAAAAACAGAAAAGACAAACAAAACAAACAAGACAGTACCAACAAAACAAAACATAACGAGAGATAGGTATAGAAATAAAGTAGGAAAGTGAGGCGTGTGTCCAAATCCGGATTGGCATACTGGGAATAGTTTGGTTTGAAAGAAATAAAGAGAGAGAGAGATATGGGGACGTATGGAGGAAGAAGAAGGGTAAGAGAGGAGAAAGAGAGAGAGAGAGTAAGAGTAGAGGAAGGGGAGGTAAGAAGAGATTAAGAATGAGAAGGGAGGGAGAAGAGCAAATTGAGTGGGAAGGAAGAAAAGGAATGTCTGAAAGAATGATAGAAAGGAGTGTGCAAAAATATTTAGGAGGCATTTTAAAAGCCAATATAGAAATGTTTAAGATGTACTTTAAAAGAATTTTGTTGTAAATGGATGTGCTTGCATTGGGAAGGTCGTTGCAGGTTTTGTCTCGTGTTATAATTGTGAACTTGGTCTGTCTGTTTGGAAATAATTGCTGAAGTTTGGAGGTAATTTATTATTGTGATAATCATTATGAAAAGTGCTGTTTGAAGTTTAGTAATGTCAGCTATGGAGTCGGCGGCACATTGAAGAACTTATGAAAAGGAATAAAAACCTAAAGCATGCAACTGATGACTGGATATATATCACGATCAGTCCTAATAATACTTTACAGTGGCTAAAGACACGCGGGATCACAGCAGCGATTACTAACATGCTTTCGCTTCTATCCCTTTACCCCTCCCTTCTTCCAGAACGTAGAACCAAAAGGCTTTAGTTAGAGAGATGGATTCAAGTAGGTCAGAGGAACTTAATTGTGATGGACTTGTAATGCGAAGTAAAAAGAAAATATCGAAATTGTAACACGTTTAGGGGTTGAATACGGGTTGTGTGAGCCAGCCCTAAGGAATGCAATGTGGATTGTATATCGCGGGACCGAGTCAGTACTAAACTGTAGTGGAAAAAAACCTAAGTGACATCCAAATAGTGAACGAAGGTATATTTCAAAACACCAAACAGAACAAGTTTGTAGCAATGCAAGACTAGAAAAAACGAGAATTAAGTAAAATGAATGAGTGGTCCTAGCATCAGAGGTGCACACGAAGTGGATACGGTTAGCAAAAACCTTGATCAATGATGGCTATGAGGGTTAGAATAAGTGACGCCACTCAAGAGTACATGTTCTACATCGAGGGTCAAAATATAATAAGGATAGCGGGCAATCTATAGCGATTTTACATAATAATTATCTAAAATAATTATCAAAATGTTCTAGCGTGTTCTCACTTCGAGTATGTGCAAAAATTTTCTGAACTGAATTAAATGTCATCTCCTTTTTTTCCCGGAATATAGTGACCAAGGGACGTACACCACGTTCCATGACTCCAGCAATATGGTTCTATTTCTAAGTAATAAGTAAATCCACCAATTATGAAAACAACGACTTTAGATTCTCTGGACTGCAAAGCCATTGTTATTGTCCATGACTTAAAAGCTTTTGATTTGTTTTCACCGTCCATCTAGATGGAGCTACAGCCGAATTCACGAAGAAGTAAAACTCAACTTCTGCCTGGGAGTTCAATAACTTGATCGTATAGTTCATCATTTATTGAGCAAGAAATCATAAATAAATTTTGATTGGCAAGCTATGACCTAACATCTTGGTGTGCGAACCAAGACCCATAATTTAATCATATTAATATAGGACCTCTTTTCTATTCAATTAAAGTTTTGTTCGCACCGTTTCACCTGCATTTCATATAAGTCAAGGGGCAACATGTCAACTCTTCATAAGTTTTGCCAAGTCTGATATTTTAAGGCTGATATATTTGTTTATTGAACCCATAAGGATTAATTTCAACGTGTTTTCGAATTCTCAGTGAGGATTTTTATCGATTGAGGCGCTTATTCAAAATGGCCGCCAAAATGATAAAAACACTATAAAAATACAATAATACATGTATAAAGTGCGTCAAGAAAAATTGATTAAGTCTGGTTTTCAATGTGGACCTTATTGATTACCCCATATTCAGTTGTTTTTAACCTAAATAAAATTCTCAATGACGGTTTTTTCATCCATTGGAGGGCTTGTTTTCCAAATGGCGGCCAAAATATAAAAAAACTATAAAAAAAAGCGTCATGTATAAAAGGCTTAGAAAATATGTTGAGTGTCATTTCAAATGGGGACTGTTTAATAATATACTCCATTATGAGTTTGTTTTCAGCTGATGTCAAATTCTCAGTAGCAGTTTTCAATGAGAGAGCCCACTTTTTTCAAAATGGCGACCCAAAGATAGGAAAAATGCTCTAACAAATAATAGTCGTGACTTTGTAGGAATGCCGCTGCCGTGTAGGATCTGATGAAAGTCGCAATACAGTCAGGTGAAAGGCCTGAAATTGGCCGGCTAGAAGAACTTGTATTGGGTCTTGTCGGTTCATCAAGAGGTATTTCCTAATCGGGAGGTAAAACGTTCCGCTACGTAAGAGGAAGTACTTTCGGGAATTCTGTCTGGGCCAGTTGTTGGCTACTTAGAAGCTGTTGCACCGCTAGACCCGAGAGCTTCTCCAGCACCGGGTTAATCAGCGCTCATCGGGGGAACGCATATGACGATTTCCTGTCCCAGCTGATCGTCATTTCGTCTATGGTGAACGCCTTCTGGTCCCTCCCCAGGAACAGTATGTCGGGACTGGTTGTGATGCTTTGCATGGCGGGAGTCCAATTAAGACACTGCAAATCGTCAGTCTTCCCAGGTGTCGCCCCGCCCGTCGTGGACGTGTCTTGTTGGGCGTGGAAGCGGGACCGCCGGGGGTGAATGTTGTGGGGCTTCATCCCCATATGAGGCGTGGTGATCTTTGAAGAACGTCGTCCCCTTCGACATCAATGTCCCTCTTGGGAGTTTTTTTTTTTCTGAACTTGGATAGAAACGGAAGCTGTATGAGGAAAAACGGTGTTCTCACTCTAGTATGTGCAAAATTTTCTTGAAAATTGATTAATGTCATCTCCTTTTTTTCCGGCCTTAGATATCCGTTACCCAGGGGATGTACACCACGTTCCAGTGACTCCAGTAAATAATGGTTCTATTGATAAGTAATAAGTAAATCCACCCTTATGAATAGGACAACAGAATTCAGATTCTCTGGGAATGCAAAGCTCATTGGATCCGAATTGTCGCATGACGTTAAAAGCTTTTGATTTGTTTTCACCGCCCGGTTATTGAGCTACAGCCTAATTCCGAAGAAAGTAAAACTCAAACTTCTTGCTGGGAGTTCAATAACTATGATCGTATATTTCATCATTTATTCAAAAGGAAACGAAGATGCGCAAAATCATGAAAGAAATTTTGATTGGCACGCTATGACCTAACATCTTGGTGCCGACAACACCCATGATTTATCATATTAATATAGAACCTTTTTTCTATCAATTAAGTTTTGTTCGGCCGGTTCACCTGCCATTTCATATATAGTCAAGGGGCACATGTCAACTAACTTCATAAGTATTTGCCAACGTCGATATTTTTTTTAAGTCTGATATATTTGTTATTGAACGCCATAAGAATTGATTTCAACTTGTTGTCTAATTCTCAGTGAGGATTTTTATCGATTGAGGTCGCTTTTTCAAAATGGCCGCCAAATGATAAAAAAAACTATAAAATAAAATCGACATGTATAACATGCTCCGAAAAATTGATTACTTCCTGGTTTTAATGTGGACCGTATTGATTTACCCATATTCAGTTGTTTTTTAACCTATACAATATTCTCAATGAACGGTTTTCATCATTGAGGGCGTGTTTTCCAAATGGCGGCCAAAATAATAAAAAAAAACTATATGAATAAAAGCAGTTATAAACGGCTTTAGACATATTGGAGTGTCATTTCAAATGTGTACTTTATAATATACGCATGAGGATTTGTTTTCAGCTTTATGGTCAAATTCTCAGTAGCAGTTTTCAATGAGAGAGCCCACTTTTTCAAAATGGCGACCAAAAAGATAGGGAAACTGCTCTCTAACAAATAGAATAGTCGTGATTTAGGAAAGGCCTGTGCCGTGTAGGATCTGATGAAATTCGCCAATACAGTAGGTGAAAGGCCTGAATTGCCGCTAGAAGAACTTGATTGGTCTTGTCCGGGTTCATCAAAGAGGTATTTCCTAATCGGGGTAACAACGGTTCCGCACCGTAGAGGAGTTACTTCGGGAATTCTGTATGGGCCAGTGTGGGCATTAGAAGCAGTTGCAACCGATAGATCCCGAGAGCTTCTCCAGCAACATGGGTATCATCGCTATCGGGGGAACGCATATGACGATTTCCTGTCCCAGCTGATAGTCAATGCGTCTATGGTGAACGCCTTCTGGTCCGCTCCCCCAGGAACATATGTCGGGAGCTGGTTGTGATGCTGTGCAATGGCTGGAGTCCAATTAAGACACTGCCAATCGTCAAGCTTCCCCAGTTGGCGCCCCACCCGTCGTGGACGTGTCTATGGTGGGCGTGGGAAGCTGGACCGCCCGGGGGTGAATGTTGTGAGGCTTCATCACCATATGAGGTCGTGGTGATCTTTGGAGAGACGTCTGTCCCCTTCGACCTCAGGTCTCCTTGGGACTGAACTGTATGAACGGAAGCTGATGTATCTCATGGGCATTGGGGAAAGAACTGTGTGAGGTAGCATAAGGCCAAGAAGCCGTAACCACATTTTGGCTAGAGCAGTCTGCCTAGGAGGAAAAACGATCCGGCCACGTGAGAGGAAGTTACTTTCGGGAACCACATCTGTCATGGGACACTGTGTGCTATTAGAAGTATGTTGCACCCGCTGTCTCGAAGCTTCTTCTCCAGCACCCTGGTATCATCGCTCTCGGAGGAATGCATATGCCGAGATCCTGTCCAAGCTGATCATCATTGCGTCCATGCGAACGCCATCTGGTCCGCTCCCCCAGGAACAGAGGTCGGTATCTGGTTGTTCTCGGCGGCTGAAAAAGGTCGATTAGAGGCCGCTGGAGACTGATGAAGACCACCTTGCACCCTGTTTTTGTTTGATGTGCCATTCCACCGACAAGCCCCTGACCTTGGTGGGGGCATGGATGGCTGTTCCTCTTCTCGACAGGGTACCCACTAGAATGTTGCCTGCTCCCGGGAGAGGATTGCCTGAGCCTCATCCTGTCACAGTGGCGCTGACACTATATAGCAGCTTGATTGTCTGGTGACATAGAGTCATGCTGCTGGTACCTCCCTGCTTGATTACTAAAGTCACTACCGGAGTTTGTGTGGGGCGACTCGTCTGATCCTGACCTTGGGAAATAGGCTCGAAATGCCAGGCGACCGCCCCACAGCTCCAGCAGGTTGATGTGATTCTTCGCAATGGCTGGAGTCTAAGACACTGCCAATTGCCGCCTTCCCAGTGGTTCTCAGCCGTCCTTGGACATGCCTATGTTGAAAGTGGAGCGGGACTCGGTGGAATGATGTTGTGAGGCATACATCCACCATCTGGGGCGAGACTTCATAGGATCCCCTTTGACATTCGGTCTCTCTTGGGGCTGAACTTGAATAGAATGTGAAATTGTATGTATCTCATACGTAGAGGATTGGAAAGGACTGCAGTGAGGCTGCCGATAGGGCCAAGAAGCCGTAACCACAGTTTGGCTGGAGCCCTCTGCCGCTCTGCCTGGCGAGGAGGTCCCGTGTGCAGGGGGCCCAATGGCTTTGTTCTCTCTGACTGGTAGGGACATATCCCTCTGCCGGAGAAGTCTATAACCGAGACCAGGAACTGCAGGGCTGGATGGTTGGAGGACTGACTTCTTCCAGTTGATTAGTCCATGGGAGCTGAAAAGGCTGCAGGTCTTCAGCCGATTTGAAGGCGAGGGCAATCGGATTGGGGGCAGTGCTCAGTATGTCTTCGTCGAGGGTAAACTAGATGAAATTACTTGTCACCCAGAGTTTCGGCAATCCCTGAATATCCTTGTGAGGTCCTGGAGCCGTAGATTAGATACTGTCGGCAGGCTCTTGAAGGGGAAGGTCCCCGCTCTTGATTAAAACCGAGCATTTTCTGTTTGAAGGATGGATGGCCACGTGTGGTATGCGTCCTTCAAGCCCAGTGTTGCGCTCCACCACTCCTGGCGTAGTTCTGGGATGATGGCCGCTAAAGTTCCATGTGGAAGGTAGGGACGAATGTAACAGTTAAGCGAACCATGAAGTTTAGTATGGGGCACCATTCGCCGTTTGAAGAATGTTTTGAAAAGAAAACCACTCCTTCGCGTGGGGACCGTTTCTAAGGCTTCTGTAAGGCTTTCACAAATCAAAGGGTGTATTTTAAGAGTTTATGACCCCTTAAACCTTAAGGGCCCTTAAACCAAAATAACCCTCGTCGAACCAAGGGTTTTTTCTACTCCTTCACAACCAATGGTTTAATTAAGGGACACACTCAAGATATCAAGTTTTAACAATAAGGAATCATAGTGACGTCATAACCGAGAGTTGCTTTGACTGAAAGGTCCTGAAAAATCTCCAAAATCAGGGTTTTTGCTAGTAATCAAACAAAAGTGTATTTATTTGGCAATGATGGGTGGCCAAAGTAAACATTTTATCCACTCTAAAAATAAGAAAAATAAAAATTTGTCCAGTAATTTGTTTACAGTAGCATGATACGTACCGATTCTTTTTGGGTCATTTTTACACAGTAATATAGGAGTGCAACCATCCCATAAACCTTCCGACTTTGAGGGACACCCTTACACTAAGGTGTGAGCTCCATTCTTTTTCTTGCTAAAATGGCCGCCAAAGGACAGCTTACCATAACATTAAGCCTATAACATCTTTTTTGCATTTTTTGTGCGACAGGGAATTATCCATTTGGGGGTAACTTGGTAACCCCCCCTCCCAAAAGCACCGTTGTTGGACGAGGGCTAAAGTATATTGTTTAATATTTTGTATTAAGCATTCCTCGTGTTAACAATAATCAACAGACCACTTTTTAGCACAATAAAGCATTATAGCATGATAGAACATTTCCTTAAAGCGATCCTTTGAAAAAAATTCATTTGGCGTCCGACTTTGAAAAAGCAGCCCTCACCAGTTGAAACAAAGACTGAAGAAGTTTAGACTAAATCTGGGTGATTGTATATGCCCCCTAAATCTTTTCAGTTGGCATTAATATACAATGGCTCTGCAAGTTCCAATGAAAAAAGGAATTTGTGAAGGTTTTGGTCTTCTACATACCGATCGGATTGTTAATTATCAATAGCCCCCATTATTTTCTGGAGTCAATGAATCATGGTGTACATCCCGTAGTAACTGATATTCAGGGCATAAATTGAGATGACATTTCATTCATTTTCTCAAAAATGTGCACATACTAGAAATGAGAACACAAGTAGAACTGATTTCTATAATTTTAGGAAAATTATTTCGGAAGAACTATGTACTTCCCAGGGGTGCGCCACCTTGGTCCTTATCGGAGCATCTTTTTCGCTTTGGCCTCATGGCCTATTGTATTTGGCGCCTTTTCTACTGTGTACTAGGCTAATGCATCCCTAATTCAAAGTCACCAATGGTTGGTTGTGGATGAGCGAACTTGGGTTCAAACATAGGTTAGCCATCATGCACGAGGCAGGCCAAGAGTCTCGGTGTCAGGAATTATAGAGATCCCCAGTAGCCATCTGTCTATTGTATTTTCCATTGTGTGTATCATTTGTTTCAGCACTGTACCCAATAGCCTCGTCTACAAGGTCACGGTTTATTAATCTTAATTTCTCTATACCGGTGTAAGAGAACTAGGAGTCCCTCGTATCTTAGTGCACTCGCTGTTAGTAGTCTTTTTTTTTCTTTTTTATTCGTAAACTATGTCATCTTTACAAAAGAATTTGTCTATTATAATGCTATGTACACCTACAATAACATTTGTGAGCGCGAATTTACTGTTTGGCAATATGAAAGACGGGGTTCATTGATTACCAAAAATACCATTAGCATTCAAAACATTTAGTGATTCGTTATTCCATTAATAGCAGGTAGTCGCATAGAATAACATGAAATTCTCCCGGTTGCTACGATGTATTGAACGGTATCACATGGACACCAAGGTCAGAGATACCCCTTAAGTACAAACAAATGAGCCTCGTGCATCATTGGTTTAAATCTTTTATAAGAACAGATTTTTTTTATTATCTGTTGATCGAAAAAAATGGCATTTCCATGACAAATAGCCAAATTACATTTAACAGATAGTAAGTAACCAATACAAGAACATTCTTAGTATGATAAAGTTATAACTAGACATAAACTAGTCATAAACTAGACAAGTCATAAACTAGACATAAACTAGTCATAAACTAGACAAGTCATAAACTAGACATAAACTAGTCATAAACTAGACATAAACTAGTCATAAACTAGACAAGTCATAAACTAGACATAAACTAGTCATAAACTAGACAAGTCATAAACTAGACATAAACTAGTCATAAACTAGACAAGTCATAAACTAGAAGTGTCCACTCTCCTGGGGAGTTGTATAGTTTCCAGAATTCAAAGCGTTGCAGTTCAGCATTACGCTCTCACATCGAAGACGTCAAAATGGCAGCTTGCACATTCATAGTTCCACAATAAAAATTCGTGGGAATCTTCTGCAGATATTAAGTTCTTTTTTCGAAGCAGTCTTGAAGATAACTTTCACCAACAGTTCAAGACGACGGTGTTCTATTGGTCCCTCGGGGACACAAAACTCTAGCAGTCCGGGATGCCACTTATCTCCGCCCGTCTATCTAAAATGTCTGCTTTTAGGACCACAATGTGGAATCCTATTTAATTCCCAGCTCTTTTAGCTTCAAGATATGTGTTAACAAACTATAATAAATTTAAATCCTGGTATTAATACCTTGCTAATTCATCAGATCAAAACTATGGAGGACGAATCTCTCTTGTGAGCACTACAAATAACTTTCCCCATATCTAAAAATAGGCTTTACATCACCTAACACCCAACAGAAAAGCACTTTGCTGACACAATGCTGGACAGCCACCTATTTTGCAATCCTTAGCTCATGCCATACCTAGAAAATCCCCAGAGGGGGAAAAATATTTAAAAAGCTATTTATAGAAGAGAATCCCAGAAATAGTCTGTGAGCATCTTAACAGATCAACACCTTCCAAATTTGGCATTTGGTTTGTTAGTTCAATTTTCTCTTTGCATGCGGTAAACCCAGATACCTTCCCTGCTGGTGATATTTTCTCAAAGTTATGTACAGAAATGAATAATATGACACTATAACAGTATTCTGTCCGTAATTAAGCAAATGTACTATTTTTACATATACCCGTCATGACGAAATAGACAACTATTTTTGGAAGAGAAAAGTGAAAGTTTGCTCGTCAGCATATTAGTTCAACGTAGCTAATTAGAATATCGTCCGATTCAAGCAAGCTATATTGACACGTTACCGTGCTGTCCTGCCCGTGTGACAAGAGATACGGTCCTCCGACCTCATAGTCCACCTACAACGGTGAAGAATAGGGCACTCGATTTAATGGACTCTTCACGCAATATTCAGTTTCACGCTTTATTCCGTTGTCGTCTATGGAGCCCGGACTGTGGCTCTCGGCGGACTATGATTATTTAAATCTACAGAGGGACTTTGGGGGTGTTTTGGGATTTACATAACAGTATAGCTAATGATCCAACGTATCGATCAGCCTAGCTTGATGTTATAAATGAAAATCTTCTTCTCTGGCCTCAACCTGTATGCACCTGCTCACTTCGTTCTTTACACTGGGACGAAAACACTGGAAATACTGTATAAAATATGGATTACTGGAGATATGCAAGTTATGGCTTTAATAGTAAAAACCTTTCATATAAACTTCAAGTATCAATTTTTTAATAAAATTTCGCTTGATTATATCAAATATTTACAAAGTAGAATATGGGAGTTTGAAAGACAGTTTACATGTTTACACTCGCATAGTCCCATATAATAAAAATAAATAATACACTATTGGCTGCTCAATAATTGTCACTTATAAAGCGCAACAACAAAGTATCTAAGCGCTGTACATAATCACACAGACACACCAAAATATACAATTTCTTAATCTATTAATTAAATGAAATACAATAAACCTAATGATTTTAACATTTCAATTATTAAAAAGAAAGAAAGAGGTTCAGCATATGACCAGTTTGCCACCAAAACTAACTCAGCGTTTTGTGCCGAGCACTTTCCTGCACGCACGGTTGAAAATATGCCCATTAACTGTAATCTACTACTACATCACAATGGGTGCTAAAACCATACATAATTGGTCATATAATTGGTTTTTAAATCATATCCAGTCGACTTAGTCGAAAAGTCTCAAATGCTTTTATCCAACATTTTACATGATAATATATTTTTACAAGGCGGAAATAATTTTATATTTTGCAGAAAACGGTTAACGTAAAGTACTGCTAGATTCATTGAAAATACTTTGGTCAAGCATGTCAGAAAGTACCTTTACAAGCGGAAGGTTGGTTCGATTTGCAAGTAAAGTAGCAATCTCTCGACGATTCGTATCGCATCAAAATACATACGAAAAAATAAACTCAAAAGGGTAAGTAGAAGGTAATGATATATCTTTACCTGTGCTAGAATCATTTCGTATATATGTGTTCATTTTAATCCATGCGCTTTATAACAGGGAGTCGCTGGTAACTTGATAATGAAGTCATTTGCCCGATTCTATTTTTATGATCCCGTTTTTTGCGAGAGTTTAGTCCCGTCTGTTACACGGTCGAACAACTTTACAATCGAGATTCAAACATGGTAACTGAAGGAATTGTTATGATTTGGTTGAATATTTAATTTGATTTTGAATGATGAACTACATCTCATCGTATTTTCCAGAAAAATGACATCCGATATTTAATTAAAATTTTAAAACGTACCGAATAATATGAAAACAGTAAACTTCACAGTACATAATAATTATTCATTAGAAAACATTAAAACAGGAAGGATCAACCATTTACAATGTATATCACACTTAAAAAGATCAAACACTCTTAATTACAGCCATATTTTGTTTTAAAAACACACAAATGCTCAAAAGAGCAAAATAAGGATTCAAAATTTGAGTCTAATGTTATACAGGCATGGCAAATCAAAAATCATCAAAGGCATTATTAAAAAGATGGGTTTTCAGGAGACACTTAAAATGGTTGACTGAATTTGCGGATCTAATATATGAGCAGAGAGATTATTCCACAAGACAGGAGCAGCATATTGGAAAGCTCTCTCACCGTTTAACTCTGTTCTGCACTTAGCAGGAACATTCAATAAATTTTGTGAGCAACTTAAACGTAAACAACGTATTGGTTGATATGGGGTAGCTAGTAGTTCTTTTAAATAAGAATGGGCTTAATCATGTAAACTTTGAAAGTAATCAAGAGCACCTTGTACACTATTGGCTGCTCATTTGCACCTTGTACACTATTGGCTACTCAGTCGCACCTTGTACACTATTGGCTACTCAGTCACACCTTGTACCCATTGGCTGCTCAGTCGCACTTGTACATATTGGCTGCTCAGTTCGCAACATTAACCACTATTGCTTACTCGTCACACCTTGTACACTATGGATGCTCAGTCGCCACCTTTGTACCACTATTGGCTACTCAGTCACACCTTGTACACTATTGGTGCTCGTCGCACCTTGTACACTATTGCCTCCTCGGTCACAGTACACCCACCTTGTACACTATGGCTACTCAGTCACACATTGTAACTATTGGCTACTCAGTCACACCTTGTACACTATTGATGGATCACTTGGGATGAGCCATGAAGTTGTACAAGACTTGCCTTATTATGATCACGGTATTCGCGCGAGAAGAGAAACAAGGCGCTCTGCCGAATTTTGAATACGCCGCAATTTAGCAATCTCATAATTTGGCAAGCAACAAAAAAGGGACATTGCAGCAGTCTAATCTAGAGCGAACGAATGCGTGCACAAGGCACTCCGTTAGTTGTCTATCCAAGTTATCAAAACTAACCAAATTCTTGTGAACAGCAAAGAAAGCCGATTCTAGTGAAGATTTCAGATGATTTTTCGTGACAAGGAATTACTATCCATTACCAACACCACGTGCGGCCACTGGTTCGATCGGGGCATTACCAATAGTAATTGGTTAGAGTGGACTGGGTCGTAATAAAACAGATGACAGATGACTGACCCTCTGTTTTTAATCATTCCGGCCATTAGCTGTATTCACAGCCCATGCCTTGATTATCTGAAAAACACACTTCAAATTATTGATGCTCCACTTCGCCACTTCTATGGATCAAGACTAGAATGCATTGAGTATCAGTCCGATAAAACTGTAATTCAGATCATGTGAAGGCCAATGATTGTCACCCATTGGAGCTGTAGAATGTATAATAATATGAGAGGGCCATTACAGGGGCAACATGTGGTACCCCTCATCAAGGAGGACAACGTCAGACGTGACACCGCAAATATCAAAGCGCTGAGTACGGCCCTAATTCAGATATTGACGAAACACAGCTTAAGGCAGAATCATTGATTGTACAGCGCTGTCGCAATTATTATATACTCCCGCTAAAAATCGGGACGATGTTGAAATGGCCATCAACGTGCTCCAACTTGCTTTCAAAATGAAAAGCCGCCAGCCAGCTGGATAAAATAAATCTCTCAAACTTCCACATCATGCTTCGTTATCAATGTTACGGACCACAGGTCAATAAGCAAACACATTACGCGAACAACGCCTCCTGGCATTATATTATAATTTCACAATACATACCTGCATACCTTTTTAATACAGTATTTATATCGTTCGGATTTCTTAGGCGGGGAGTATAATTATTGTAAACCTTTTAAAGATACGTATATTAAAATCGTCTGAAATACGTTCCGTTCTTAGGTTGTTAAATTAACACTACTTACATGTAATTAAAAGTTCAAATAAGAGATGAATTTGTGGGTGTTAAGATGAACACTAGATGCCCGTATTTTATTTTTAAAATGTCTTTCACAATTTATGAGTATTCAACTACTTTGCTATTAGATTAGGACTGCTAGTCACCAGTCTAAATAATTGAGCATAAACACGATATACGATTATCTGCACACCTAGCGACTGACCGATAACTAATTTTGTAAATGCTATGTCACCATGGTAAAAATCAAAACTAAGATTAAAAAACAGAAACAGTAAAACGTAAACGCTAAGTACCACAATAGTGGCAGAGTCTACGCCATAATTGGTCATTTAGCGCCATTGCAATTCACTGGAATGATATTTTATATATACCCGAGAAGATAAGTACAAAAAGCTATAAAATCACAAAGCAGACCACTCTCGGGTTTATTAAACGTAAAATGAGTTCGTTTACCTATAATGGGTGGCAATGACAACTTTTTCAACCAGCGGATTCGCATTGCTAGTTTGGAATATTAAATGACGGGGAACCTTTTTGTCCTGAGGTACAATTCTTAGTGTGAAGTGAACGTGAAGATCTTTGGTCCCTTGATTTGGTCAAAATTTCCCCAAAAGGTACTTGTATAAATAAGGGGTTCTCAAATTAAGTTTCCCTTAAATTCCAGGCATTTCGTTGCCCTACCTTCACTTAAAACTTAAGTTTTGAGGAGAGAAACCATTTGCGTCTGCCACAAACGTCGTTGCTTTTCAAAAAACCAATTTTTTGCCATCAACTACACACTCCCTTTTTCAAAAAGTATGTTGTCATAAAAAGTGGCAGCTTCCCGTATTCAAAGGTCTAAGTTCAAGAAATTATCAAACAACAACGATTTATTTTCCTTTCTTATATTACATTGCGGTCTGATTACACTTTGTACGAAATTTAATGATGTATCATAATCTTAATATAGAAGGATGATTTACAAGGAATATAAGCATCACATTAATTGGAAGGACTGAATAGTTTTATCTATGGATACGAAACATCAATTATCTCCGTATTAGTTAATAATAAAAATATGCATTGTGAACAAAACCAGAAAACGACATTTGTTTTCTACAAGCAAAATCAATTTCTAATAAAGTCTAAAGAAATTTTGTTTCAAAATGTTGACTTGTTTTAGTCCAGTCAATATATTTTCATATCGATACACTATCAAAGAAGTCTTTATATTCAATACCCTTTATCAATTCCTTAGCGTATTAAGACATTTTTTATTTCGTTGTCGTTTTAGTTATGACCGTGGTTGCTGTAAAATCAATAATCCATGGCAGTTATAGACGTCTTTGTAATTTTGTATCTTAGTAAATGCGTATCCCTCATTACATTTTATTGAGTTTTATTTTACAATTACTGATTACTGGAAATAACTAAGAACGATGTTGCTATTCAGTGTATCTATCCTACAATAATCCACTCAAACCACGTCTACTGCTTCAATACTCTAACGTGTGACACTTCTAAAATGTCGAGATTAAAAATCTATTCAGGCGAGTCTGCAGCGTTTGCTTCACTGCACACTTTGTTGATTTTCTAACCTGATACAATCGCGATCATAGTATGTTCCAATCTGTGCGCTGCGGAAAGTCGGCCATATACAACATAAGTCCCAATACCTTCCCATATTAGCCAGTGCAAAGGACGATGGCAAGACGAGTAGAATTCAGTGTATTTTAGGCTTATTATATTCGACGAAACGAAACAGGCTCAGTGCACCCATTGGATTGCACGCTTTATTCCGTCATAGTGTAAAATGTATGATAACGGAATAAAGCGTGTAATCCAATGGGTGCACTGAGCCTGTTTCGTTTCGTCGAATATAATAAGCCGTATTTGACGAATATTTCCATACCAAATGTGATTATTTTCCTTTTTCTGTGATGGATTTAGGTCCAGTTTAATACTTTTTTTTCAAATCTTTCCAAAGTTCGAATTTTTACACTCTTCGATAAACAGTTCCCTTTGAATTTGCATGTGTACTAGGTGAAATATATGCTGAAATGGAATATTTAATCGTATTTTAAGCATTTTAAGCTGGGATTTTTATTGAGCATGACTCCGCCTATAAGGCTACACTGGAGCTAGATACGTATTGATTGACAGAAGTTGCCGTGTAGTCTCCGGGTTTTAGGTACACGACGGCTGTGTATATAGTCACTGCCTAATTGATATGGTCTCCATGTTAAATTTATCATTTTCTTTGACGAAACTTTTTGTGACGTTGGTCGAATTGAAACTGCAGCCATTTTATTTAAGGTTAGAAACCAGCCACTTTCCACGTCGATCGCATGCCAACTCTATTAGAAAATGTTCATTTTTCTCGCATTCTCTTTCATATCTATATAAAAGTTTATAATCACACACACACACACACACACACACATGCACACACACACACACACTGTGATACTCAAATTTCCTTCAATAAAACTAATGGGTTTCAGTGCAGCATTCAATTGTGTCTCTTTTTCATTGAAATGATTATCGTACCGATTCAACAAAATCGATTAAAACAAGCAATTTGACCAGCAGCCCAGAAGGTTTTGATCAAACGAAGGAGATACTAATATCTGAATAGACCGTATTCAATATGACGTCACTCAGCCACCAGACATGTTGGTGGACAAGATGCATACATTCCAGGACTACAATACATTAAGCTGTCAATCGATTCATGTTTAGCGATTGCACAGGGATCATTGACAGGTGAATGTTCAGAAAATTCAGAGAAAAATATGACTTTTGCAAATATGAATGCCTGCCGGAGACCCGCTGCTTCGTGTGGCCCCAGGAGAGGGGTAAAGTTACTATGGGGGTCAAATGTTTGAACTGTTCTAAATCTAGTGAAATACAGCTCAAATTATTCCTTAGATAACCAGGAGTAAAAAAGTCAATTGGGTCACATGCGTGTGGTGCCTCCTTTCCAAGATATTTGGGGAAATAGGCTAAATGTCATTTGTTTATTCAAGAAAGGTCAATGTTTGCAATATCCAGATTTCTTTGTAAAAAATATTTTAAAAATAATTTAATGATACTGATTCAAAATGTGCTTTTTAATTTTGCATAGGATTGGTTCCTTTTAATAGAGAGGGGTATAATTTCCCCATCCCCATAGAGTCCTAACAACAAGAAGATGCCGAAAGTGCAAAAGCATTTCAGATTTGGAATCAGTATCATGAAACAATTTTTACAAAGAAATCTAGGTATTGCAAAGGGTGACCTTTCTTGAATACACAAATGACCTTTAGCCTATCATTTATTTCACTAATACTTTTACTGGCATAAAATATTGCAGTGTCATCAGCATATAGATTTATTTTGCTCATTGTTACAGTTTTTGCCAGGTCATTGATATATATTGTGAATAAAGTGGCCCAAGAATTGAGCCCTGCGGAACCCCAAACCCCACAACAGATAGATTAGATAGAGCATTATAGCATTACCAACTTTGGGAGCCTGTTTTCTTTCAGAAAGATATGAAGTGAACCAGTTTAGTTCCAGACCACAAACACCAACACTCCTGAGTTTTGAGAGAAGGATAGAATGATTGACCGTGTCGAAGGCCTTCTTAAGATCTAAAAAGATGGCCCCAACATAATTACCATGGTCAATATGATTAAGACATTGCTATACATGTAGCGACTTTTCATGTCATTCTATAATAAGACCTTCGATGATTTTGAAATGCAAATTCTAAGCATGTATTTACCCGATAATTTCAAATTTGCACAAGAAAGAAACGTTTGCAAAAGCCTAAACGGTATACAGCTCAAAATATAAGATCAGTGTCATTTCATGCGTTTTAACGAATAGATCAAGAATCAACATCCACAAGAAAGAAACGTTTGCAAAAGCCTAGGCTGCATAAAGCTAAATAATATAAGATCAATGTCATTTCACACGTTTTAACGAATAGATTAAGAATCAACAAAATTGAAATGATACTACTTACTTTAAATTAATGCGTAAAACTCAGTCCTCATACTCACTTCACTCCAAATTACACTTCATTTCACAAGCATGTCCATTTTACAGCAGGAAAAACTGGTCTACAAACCTTTGTAAAAAATGATATATAACAAGGTCACATGACCTATAGTCTGGACTATAATGGTGCTTTTATTCTTGAGTATTCACGTGATGCGTCAACTGATTTTTGATCATTTTGATCGGTTTATATCATTTTCGCGACAACCTATATCATTTAGGAAACGCTGTGTTAAAATATCAAAACTAAACTGCGGTTGTATTCAGCCAGACAACACTGTTAAAAATGTTCTATTTTTACCAGACTTTACCTTTTAATTACGGGTAAACCCCAATTATGCAATAATCTTCACGCTTTATTACCTATCCCTAACATACGATTTGGAAGCAGAAAAATTAATAAACATTGGCTAAATAAATACTACACAAACATTTTGAAAATAAAGTAGTATTTATACGCTGACCGTTATTATATTTTCCGTAATATACACGTTCTTTTTGTAACTTACCTTGTTTTTAATGTAGATCCGACTATGATATATCGTTTTACCTATAAATGTGTTACATACGTCGTTTAGGTGTCCTTAAAAAATGCAAAATCTTATTTTCCCTATCATTTTTTAAAAAGTTTAAAAACTATTTCCTCCTTTTTTGTAGTATATTAAGTTTGATTTGAAAAAAGTATGCCCACACACAAACACAACACACACATCCACCACATATATATATATATATATATATATATATATTGTTTTGTGGTGTGTGTGTTTGTGTGTGTTGTGTGTATTCCGCTCCTTTCATGCTGTTGCCCATCGGTTGGCAGCATGTTAGTGACACTCTTTTGCTTTCTACAACTGGACATGGTTTATGTAGCCTTGATGTTTTATCAAGACGTAATACTATAGCATTTTTTGCATAGCTCACTCATGAGTTTGAGCCGCTCGGTATTCATAACATGTGCGGCGTAATGGAATGGTCAGTGGCTCACGGGTCTTGATTCAATTCATTTGTGGATTGCATTAAGCCTCTGTGCTGCCCTGATGAGAACACAAAGTTCGAAACAGTACTGCCTGCAGATTGAGTATATACGCGCGCGTTCCAGGCTGTTGGCCATAGGTGCATCTGTTTAGTTGAGCACTCTTTTGCTTTCTACAACTGTACATGGTTTATGTATCCTTGATGTATTTTTCAACGTAATACTATTGCCTTTTGCCTAGCTCACTCATTGATTTGAGCACTCTGGTATTCTTAAACAATGTGCGGCGTGATTTAGTGGTCAGTGGCTTAACGGTCATTGATTCACTTCATGTGTGGATTGCATTTAGCTATGTGCTGCACTGGTGAGAACACAAAGTTCGAACGGTACTGTCTGCAGATGAGTATCTTACGCTCCTTCATGCTGGTTGCCCCTCATAGGTTCAGCATGTTTATTGAGCACCATCCTTTTTTGCTTTCTATACAACTGTCTGGTTTATGTAGCCTTGATGTTTTTAACAATACTTAATACTATTGCTTTTGCATAGCTCACTCAATGAGTTTGAGCCCTCCGGGTATTCCCTAAACAGTGCGGCGTGATGAAATGGTCAGTGGCTTAACGGGTCATTGATTCACTTCATTTGTGGATTGCATTAGCTCTGTGCTGCACTGTGAGAACACAAATTCGAAACGGTACTGTCTGCATATTGAGTATATTACGCTCCTTTCATGCTGTTGGCCCTAATGGTTGCAGCATGTTTAGTTGAGCACTCTTTTGCTTTCTACAACTGTACAGGGTTTATGTACGCTTGAGGTTTTTTATCAAGACGTAATACTATTAGATTTTGCATTTAGCTCACTCATGAGTTGAGCCTCGGGTATAAACAATATGCGGCGTGATGGAATGGTCCGTGGCTTAACGGGTCTTGATTCACTTCATTTGTGGATTGCATTTACTCTGTGCTGCACTGGTGAGAACACAAATTCGAAACGGTACTTTCTGCAGATTGATTATATATATATTATATATATATATAATATTATATATATATATATATATATATAATAATAATATTATAATTTATATATATATATATATATTTGTTTATTTTCAAGGCTTTTCCGACTCGCGTTTAACTTGGCCTTTGGCCTTTTTACGGCAGGCGACTACAAACACCCACTTTGGTCACTTGATGTAGTTAGTCTTATATTATTATATATATATATAGTTTATATATATAATATATATATATATAGCTTTAATATATATATAAATAATATATATATATATATATATATATATATATATATTTATTATATATATATATTTAATATATATATCTATATATATATATAATATACTTTTAGCATCTGCCTATCAGTAAGTCAGTAGTGTAAGTGGATAAGGTTTAGGACTTATCATCTTATATAATCTTAAGGCCCTGGTTTCGAATCTCTTAAGGTACAATGTATTAGTTATTCATATGATGTTAAGTAAATTGTGTGTAAAAGTGTTTTTTTTTTTTTTTTTTTTTAATCGTTTTCTTCTCAAAATTGTTTGCTGAAATAGTACTTTTTTACAACCCCGTGGTAACGTAATACAATGTTTGTATGATATGACATAGCTACAATGTTAATATTTGGTTAGAGGATTGTTATAACGTTTTAATTCTTAATATTGTTTAAACAAGTCAAAAACCAACAACGTTGAAGCTTAGATTTTACGCCGTTATTTTACGTTCCCTCAATCTGCAATAGTTTCGTATTTTTACGGCTCCAGTTATTTTACTTTCTGCATGTAGTGATCCCTGCTGCCAGTCAAAGCCTGTTTTTAACAGGTTTATTATTACAGTGACAGGAACCAGATGCTTTTTTAGGAGGTTACCTTTTTACAATTTTTTTACCGGATAGTGCATCCAACCAACTCACAGTATAGCCTGTCCTTTAAAAATGGTACAATCATAAACTATTGGTTAAAATATGAAATTTCAAAGAAGTCATTCTTACTTGCATAATATTTAAAGAAGCAAGACCAGTCTTTTCCCAATATGTTTTTTCATCTGATTTAGTGCGATACATCAAATCGATTTTTGTGGCACTTTTATGCATGGGCAACTGTTTAGAGTACCTTGCCATGCTCATAAGATTCCAACTTGGCAAAATAACGAATCTTATTCTTTTTTGGTACATTCCATTTGCAGTAAACATGGCCAGAAAAAAAGAATACACTTTACCAGTGACATCATTTGTGAAACGATTGATTTCGGTCCGTACCATGAATAGATTCGCACCAGTCAAGTGGAATTTTCTATTACGCTCTGAAAAATCAATGATACCACAACATGATGTCATCACCGAACCAATTTGAATGCTTTCTGGTCCTCCTGTAGTCTTGACACAAATCACATCACTTCTATTGCATTCCATAGTACCGTAATAGTCAGGAATTTCAAGACCATAAAAAACTTCTCCTCTAGGTTGCTGTACGGTCGTAATTCTCTTCTAACAAAAACAACAGTATGGTCGAAGTGATACACTTTAATCTTTAAAGCCAGAACTTATAGAAGATATTTTCACCATTACGTAACTGTTTTCGCACCTTTAAAGTTTCTTATGAGTTATCCATTTTGAAGAATTTCAGATCTGTTCAAATGGGAATAACTTATGTTTAATAATTCCTTCACGTTTTCCTCAACCAGAAAAGAAGAAAGTTGAACCAACTCGATTTTTGTGTTTTCCACAAATAAACTGGAGTTCTCTTTCGATTAAACAAGCAAATGAGATTGAAAAAAAGTATTGGAAAGCTTGTCTTTTTTTTCTTAAATTGGAATTAAAAAAGGCTTACTAGTTGAGATTTAATATTGAACAAAATCGGTTTTCGATGACCCTTTTTTAGACGGACTGTATTCAATTATTGTTTATCAATTATTATCAATCTTAAAGGCCTGGTTCGATCATGTAAGGTCACATGTATTAAGTTACTATTCATATGATGATTAAGTAATTGTGTGTAAAATTGTATAAACTGCTTTAAAAAAAAATCTTTATTCTCTCTTTCTTCTTCACGTTTCCTCTCCCCCCTTCCTCTCCCTCTCCCTCTTTGTTTAATCGCCTTTATTTTCAAAATTGTTTGCCTGAAATATTACTTTTTTTACAACCACGTGGTTACGTTAATACAACGTTGTATATGTGTCATATCTACAATGTAAAATTTGTTCAGAGGAATTTATAAACGTTTTAATAATTCTAATATTGTTTAAACGTTCAAAACCAACAACGTTGAGAAAAGCTGAGATTTAGCCGGTATTTTACGTTCCCTGCAATTCTGCAATAGTTTCGTATTTTTTACGGCTCCAGTTTTACGTTCTGCATTAAGGAGTCCCCAGCTGCCAGTCAATGCCTGTTTTTTCATGTGGTATTTTAACAGTGCAGGACCATGCGGTTTTTTAGCGAGGTGACCTGTTACACATTTTGTTTTCAAATGGATGAGTGCATCCAACCAACTCACAGTTATAGCCTGTCTTTAAAAAATGGTACAACAATCATAAAATATTGTTAAATATGAAATTTTCAAATAAGTCATTCTTTTGGGCAATAATATTAAAGAACAAAGACCATTCTGTCCATAGTGTTTGTTTCATCTGATTTAGGCGATACACAAAATCGATTTTGTGGCACTTTTTGCATGGGCAGAGCTTTTTTTGAGTACCGTGCCCTGCTCATACAGATTACACCTTGGCAAAAGAACTGGGGACGAAATCTTTGTGGGACATTCCACTGCACTAAACAGGGCCAGAAAAAAGAATACACTACCAGTGACATCGTTTGTGATCTATTGATTATCGGTCAGTACGCATGAATAGATTCACACCATCACGTGGAATTTTCTATCTCTCTGATAAATAATGTCCCACAATTATGTCATCACCCGACCCAATTTTGAATGCTTTCTAAGTCCCCTTTTAGTCCGTTGACACAATCACAATCAATTTCCATTAGCATTCCCTGGTAACTTAATTTCATAGACGTTCTGACCATAATAACTCTCTCCTCCAGATTACTGTACGGTCGTGATTCTCGTCTAACAACAAACACCAGTATGTCGAATGTGATACACTTTATCTTAAAGCCAGCACTTGTAGAAGATAAATTTCACCATTACGGGTACTGTTTTTTCTTCGCACCTTTAAAGTTTCTACCATTTATGAAGTGTATAGTTCCATTTTTGAAAGAATTTTCAGACTGTTCAAATGGGAATAACTTATGTTAACTATTCTTTTACCGTTTCACATTTCACTCAACCAAAAGTTGGGCACACCGATTTTTGTGTTTCACATTAACCTGTAGTCCTTTCGATTGAAACCAGCAAATGAGATGAACAAAAAGTATTGGAAAAAACCTGGTCTTTTTTCTTTAGTGATTCACAAAAAGGCTTACTATGTTTAGATGTATATTGAACACAACTCGGTTTTCGATTGTACCCTTTTTTAGACGCCTGTACAACTCGCTTCCAGAAGCGAGGTTCGGCCTATTCAGCTGGTAAAAACAGTAACTTGCAACCACTTTAGCTGACGTTTACATGTTCCAAAAAAAGTTTTAGTAAAGTATCTATTTTTGCCGCCTAATGTATTCCAGGTCCTCCTCGGGGTAAATGCCCTGATGATGTTTAAAGTGATTCCTCATTGTCATACTGAAGCAGAAAGTGCACTTTAACTGATTTAGTGATAGCAGCACCTTCTGCAAACATCCAGAGAAAATCTTTGTGACCCCTACAGACGAGTAGAACCCTTGAATACATTTTTTCATGTAATTATCCCACCAAATGCCACACAATGGTTAAAAAAAAAAAAATAGTATATGTGTTGGCTCCTATATGAGACATACGAACAACTTGTCACCATTTTAACAACATCTGACAATCTTGTAATTACACACCCCATTAAGGGGCTATATCGCTTTAACTAAAGGTTTGGACCTAGGTCAAATTATACTTTTTTTCTGACACAACGGGTGTACATTAAAACACAATGTGACTCGATTTCAAATTTATCACGTACTAACACCCCCCCCCCCCCCCCGAAGAGGTCAGCAGTCTAAAATTTGAAGCCCATCATTTTTAAAATCAATTTCAAACAAAATCCTACGAGAACTCTTGGCAATTTGGGGAATTGTCACTTCGTCTAATGAGTCAAGGTGACACCAAGTTTCAGCGCTTCATGCCGAATGAATAAACAGAATTATCATGGTCCATTGTTTGGCTGAGAGTTGCTATCGGATCTGTTAAGATGAGAGTGAAGTAGCAACATATATGGTCTGTCTTCTTGTCCTTTAATAGCAGCTTTTCTTCTTTGATTTACATTACACACCAGCATCTGATGTCTGCAATGCATGTTCCAATTTTTGTTTGGCTACTTCACGATCCCGAGGGTAGAAAATCAGGTAGAAGCTGTTGTCACAGCATAAACAACAATGCCCACCATGGCATGTGATGAATAATCCTGTCGTGGGGTAACTCTTGAGAAGATTAGTCAATAGGTCCAGTAACACAGCGCCCTTTTGGGACTCCACAATCTACCACCAAAGGATAGACGAGCACCTCTGACTTGATTATATTGAGTTCGCGGCGGCCATCTATATATGAAGAAAACCATTTAAAAGCTTTCCAGTTACTCCATACATTTCAGTTTAGACTGGTTAGGAGCTGTTGTGTGTTATGGTGTCGAATGCGGTGCTGAAGTCCAGTACCCCTAGCATAAGCATCTTTTTGTTTGGTCAGAGCGTTCAAAATGTCTTTCTGCACCCGTAACAGTGCAGTGTCCGTACTGTGAAATTGACTGTATGCTGACTGCATTGGAACATAAAGATCATGGAGATCATTAATGATGAGCAGAAGCTGCAAATGATTCCTTCTACTCTTCCAGTCACCTTTCCAAGAATGGAAATTGGATATCGGGCGATCATCATTTGAGAGGCCCGCCTGGTGTCCAAGCCAGATCATACGATACATGCTTGAGAGCTTTAAGAAATACGATACTGCCCGAAGATACGGAAAAATTGCAAATCCTTGTTATGACTGGTAAACAACTCATCTAACTAGTTTTAAGGAGACCACTTTAAATGAGGGTCCGAAGGTGCAGGACTTGATCGTTGCTGATTTGATTGTCAAGACCTCCTCTTCAGACATTGTAGAAAAGTAGCTGAATGTGCTTTGGCATGACTCTGGTAGGTCATGGGACTGAAAAATAATGTATGGCACCCTTATATAATATTTGGTCCCATTTAAAGGTAACTATAACAATGGCCTACATGCTACATAGAGGGCACCAATCTTTACCCTCTTAGCTACTGTTGATATGTCAAGTGTAGAGAAATACGACGCAGTGTTCTGTTATATATGACCGCAAAAATCGAGCACTAAAAAATCTCCCAGCATGACCTTGAACCGTTTAAGCATATAAGGAAATTAAATAAACGTGAAGATGGGACAGATCTTTTTATTTAAGATTGCGGCCTAGGGACGTTCCAACATCGTAGTAAACAAGCTCTACACTGTTCCCAGCAGCATACCATATAGATAATGTTGACACCAATGTTTACAAACTCCGAACAGGTTAAGGGCCTGGTCTTATTGAC
>JAMKCH010001500.1:0-115567 GCA_023653785.1 Ophioderma brevispina
TTTTAAAGGAACTTTCTTATCGCGATTGCAACGGCCCAATCACTAGTGTGTATAATATCTGTCACTACTTGCTGTACAAAAGTTTTTCCGTAGTTACGCAACATGAATAGTAGTCGCTTTAAATGAAATAGTTACATGCTATCAGTGTTAAATAATACATACAAACATGAATTCTATACACAATTAGTATATTAATAACATGGAATATTATTTTGGATATAAATAGGCTATAGAAGTCATTCATTACAGGTGATTTGGTCAAGCAAAATTTTGCATCTGAACCCTCACCCAATCCATAAACAGGTACTAGCTACCTTTAGTTTAGAACTAGGTCCTCTTTAGTGCAAGCAGGGAATGTCCCTATCACTATTGGTGCAGTAAAGGGATGTAATATAATAATGAATTCATCACAAATCTTGATAGAGTCGCCTATGGCAGAGGTCCTCTAGGCGCTTCATCACATTAAGAAAGGAGCAATATACAAAATATCATACACAAATGTTTAAAACACAAGGAGTACATCAGTATACAAAATTCAAAAAACTTTAAATTTATGTGGAAATTCAAGCATATATATAGTGTGTCACTAACGTAGAAGGAGAAAGCCACCCAGTTGACTCCCATACTAAGAACATCTGGGGGATACACCTGAATCGTCAATTGTGAGGATCTGTGGTTAAGGCACCCCCATTCGAACAATGGGTTAAGTCCTTGATCTTTTCTGGACTACGATGCCTCTAACCAACACACCTAACCCTGTGAAAACAAGCTATCCTAGGGTCAACCAGGATGATGATGAAGGTGAGAATCAGACAAATAAAGAAAACAACTCACAAAATTAAATTTAGTGATTAGGACTGCATCAGAACAGGATCGTATCAGGAGCCAAAATGTTGGTGTAAATAGAATGGTCTTCAGACGTTACTTGAAAATAAGTTGCTGACTGAGCTAAGCGAATACTTTAGGGAGTTTATTCCAAAATTTGCTGCTGCGTAATTCAAAAGATCTATCCCAAACATAAGAACAATTTGTTTGATGTGGTTTGGCGATGTACTCAGACGGAGGAGCACAGAAAGATGATACATCAAGGTTCTCGGTGGTGATACAGCTGATTGAGCTATTCAGAGATATAGGCAGGTGCAAATGCTTGTGGATGGCAGCTTATGGTGAGAAGTCCGAAATCTTCTTAAAAACGCCCTCATTTTAATTGGAAAAGCCAATGTAAGTATGTAGAGAGTTGGTGTGATATGGTCTCGTCTGACTGATTTTAAGGACAAAGGACGGGCAGCGGCCATTGTTTGTGAACTCGCTGAACCTTGTCAATTCTCTTTCTGGAAGGTCATAAAGCACGGAATTGCAGGAATCCAGGCTAGATGACCAAAGGCTTGGACCAATCTGATGGTAGGTTTTTCATCAATGGTATGTCAGAACTCTGGCCCAATTTTCCGAATTATGAAGCCACCGCTTATGCATAAGTTGTTAACACGCAGTATTGATCTTCTTGTGAGTGAGTCGAAGATGACACCAAGGTCCGTTCTTCAGCGGTGTAAGGCTGAGTGATATGTCACAGAATTGCCAAGGGATTAACTAATAGATGGCTAAGTTGCTAGCCTATCTGGCTATAATGAGAGGCGAAAGTGTACAACCTCTCCCGTCTCTTGTTCAGTTATATCGCTTGTGGGATTTACACCAGATCTTAATGTCTGCAAATGCATGTTTCAATCTTTTTCTGCTTCCACGATCCCGAAGGGTGGAATGTCAGTAGAGCTGGGGGGTCCATCAGCAGAACACAATTGAATACGTGGGCCGTGATGATAATCCTGTAGTGGGCACTGAACGATGCCGCATCGGGGTCCAGTAACCGAGCCCTGTGGGACGCCACAATCTACCGGCCACAGAGATCTGACGAAGCCGTCTCTGACTGATTGAGTGAGTCGGGCGCATCTAGGTAAGGACGAGAACCAACTTATAGAATGCTTTTTCCAGGACCCATAGCCGTTCAGTTTAACGGGCTAGAGTCGCTGTTTGTGGTCTATGGTGGGGTGCTAAGGGGCGCTTGAACGTCCAGTACCTAGTAAACCCACGCCTCTTTTTGTTGTCAAGAGCAGCAAGCATGTCTTCTGCCCCTTAATCATGCAGAAATACTCATACTGTGATATTGCCGCGTATGCCGACTGCATCGGAGCATGGAGATCATTTAATGCGATGAGGTAAGTGCCCTGCCAACTGATTCACGCACAAAACTTCATCACACCCAATTTCCGAGAATGGCAGATTAATATAGGGCGATAATTTGAAGAGGATATTTGGTGTCCCAGCCAGATTTCTTTCTCATGCATGGCGGTATGACAGATGCATGCTTGAAAGCTTGGGAATACGACCCGAAGACAGAAGAAGTGGGTGGGCATCCTTATCCACTTGACTCATGGGTGCATGCGTGGGAAATAGAGACTCTTGAACTCACTGCAGCTGAGTAAGTGTAAACGATGGATGGGCTGTATACACGTGGCGATAAGGAAACTGAGGTAACCACTGCATGAGGGTTGTGTGTGTGCACTAGTAGTTAATCTGCTGCCGGGCGGGTGTGGTGCAGAAAGAAATGGATGAGATGAAAGAGTTGCGAGAGTTGGCAGGATGAAATATACTTAATGCAAAGCACACAGAGACACTACAACGTCTAACAGCTTGGGTCGGTGCTACAGCACTACAGTGGCACATCCATGAGAATACAGAATTTCCTACTAGGATAACGCAGCGGCTGTTGGAAACGTCGTTTCCAATATGATAGCATGAATAGCGCCATGTACATGCTCTTCAGATACTGTTTCCTCGGGGTTCACACAGTCAGTTAGAGTCGTTTTCCGGAGGTGCCGCTATTTTCATAATGGATTTGGCATTCCAGCGCACGCTGTTATTACATTGGGATTGTTCCGAATTCTATATAACTTCAATAGTGGGAACGACCAGGGGCGCAGTTTTGAGCACCAGCGTTGTGTTTGAGCACAGGTTTAGGCTAGACAATCCAACACTACTGTTAAAAGTCTACAAATTTTCAATTTGGTTAACGGCTCATGTACAAACAATTTTTAATGTCTTTCAAGCATATGTTTTTATGTTCAAAACCTTGTGAATTTATTGGACCGCTTGGGACCCTTGGTTTAAAGACCACTCAACATATGTAGAACTTGGGAGTCTTACTAATATGACATGGCTTCTAGTGGTGTAGGCAACCAATCGAAAACCGAAATATTACGTTTTGTTGACCGAAAGCAGCAAAGGCCTTCGTCAGTGTCATAAAATGCATTATGAAAAAGATATCCATTGTAGGCCCTCAAAATACAACTCTATTAGTTTCGTCATTTTGGGAGCTTATATCTATCTGGGTGTAGTTTCACAACATTTGTGTTTTCTATCTTGAACATTATGGTCACAATCCCATATTTGTGTGTGCAGACCAGCACGACATTGTGTTTGCTAGACTACATAAAGATCCATCATTTTTCGCAAGTTATTCCTCGTATTCCTGGGAATGCTCCGCAGAAATAAGGTTCGCAAACTGTTTTTTAATGTATGGAAATGTTGAAAAAACCCGAAAAATACCCATGTATATTTTTCATAAAATTAAAAAAAAAAAAAGAAACAAAAAGACAAGGCTTTTTCATGTCAAACCCACAAATGCGTAAATAGGCTGGCAGGTTTTTTTGGTGTATTGCACGACTACGGGAAGGGCAGTCTGGACATACCAAACCATTATGGTTTCATCACATTAATGTGATAGACAATATTACCGGGTATTCTGGGGGTTCCATTGGCGCTATTTGGAGGTATATTGAAAACTCCTACCTGTAGTGACTTACACAGCTGTGTACATTCATACTGCTCACACTCATAATTGAAAGATGTTTGCAGTAATAAACTTAAGCATGTTTTTCCAATAATATCTATAATGAATATGTCATAAGATGATGGGAATCGTGAGTGCTCAACGATCCTTGGTTAATTCATATCCACTAGGTCAAATATTATTGACTCTGACGTTACACCTCTCCTTTGAACAGCTTGTCCAGAGTGTTTAAGGGGTTCTAAAATGGATAATGTTTTCGAGTACATCCTGGTGGCCTATTTTAGGAACTATGAATTGCAACCATTATAAAAAATTCCCTACATGAGCTAGGATTAATGTGCTCCTAATTACCATGTTCTCTCGCTCTGTGTGTGCGCCGCGCGCGCGCGCGCGTGGTTTGTGTGGGGTGTGGTGTATTGTTGTATGATGTGGCTAACATTAGAACACCTTTCTGAATAATGTATGTGTTGTAGGTGTCTTATAGCAGGTGACTTGTTAGTGAAAGAGTGTGCCTGCGCTTTCTCCGGATAAAATTAGATTTTGAACACACGTACTTTGCTGAATCATCCCTAACATTGATGGAAGCACTTCCAACCCCTCAATGGGACTAGCTTTAGTTTCAAGGTTATACAGAGGTCCAAATTGTTTCCCCCTACCTTTAAGGATTGAAGTATGGAATAGTTTGTGCTATCTGGCTTTGCTAGTTTTCAGTTATCCACCAAAATCGAGGGCACAGCTCACAATAGAATCGAATAGTCCTCCAATAGCTGTTGTGCTTTATTCGCCCCATTTTGGGTATAGCTCAAATACGTAAGATAGTCAAAACTATTCACATATGTCATTCTATGAGCTGAATGAACAATTGGAACCACGTTTTTCCAATAATTTGGAGCAACATTTATTTTTTAACCCCTGCAACCAAAATGGGCGTTTTCATGCACATTTTTACAGATGTTTTGGGGGGGGTTGGTCCTATAACTACTACACCAAAACTAAAGACCATAAGGTAGTTAAAAACAACTACAACTTTTTGGAATTCTTGTAACTAGACAAACATCTGGTGTGCTTTTCAACACAATCGCGGAACTTTTAATTTTTTTTAGACCCCCCCCTGTTAACTTGAAATCCAAGCTGGGGGCCATGAAGGAATGTGGAAAGTGCTTTCCATCCACACCATCAACTTTGTGATTATCAATGCATAAAGTACTGTGTACCAAATTTTTCAACAATTTAAATCCAGATTTGCACACTCACATGAAATATGTGCCTACAGTCCCCCCACTATTACACCTCCTACATTATGGCCTGTTTCGCTGCTTGGAGGAACCTAACCGTTTGTATCATGAAAGGCTTGCCTTCTTTGTGAAAGAATTTGAACTTCCGACCGTAATCTCAAATAGTTAATCTCGAAAATTAATGTTTTTAACGATGCTGTTCGTCGCTAGCAAATTACAAAAACCAGAAAAACAATACATTGACGACAAAAGCCGGTGGCACGAATAACCTACTAACATGTTCTTTTAATAAGCAAATATTATGTTTTAATTTTTGAAAAAAGAAAAAAATAAAAAACTTAAAAAAAGCAAAAAATAAAAAAAATAAAAAAAATGAAATATTTTATGTTATTTTTGCCCATTGTGTCAGCCTGTTCTTGATAATGAGATGTTCAAAGTACAAGTCTGGATGGAATATTCTTAGCAGCTATTAAAAATAAGCATTGAGTAATGGGTCCTTGCAAAAATATTGCCCTTTTTATCCGGATGCAACATCAACTGAAAGTTTGCTTTCTCAATTTGGATAGCTATACTTTCCAAATGTCTTAGTCCACCTACGATACTTTACCATTACGACGCGACACGCGAATTTTGAACAATGTCCAGGGGCGTGCTTCATACATTAACTGGAATATAATTAACTTGAACTATTATAGATGATAATGCCCTTCGCTTTTGTATAATATTCCTGACTGCGTACTGTATGCATTAATTCTCCATTATCTTATTAAGAAGGATTGAGTATGAATTACGTTAATTCAAAATAGGTTTTTGTGCCAATTTTATAAGTAACGTTTATACTTTTGAAAAACTCTCTATATGCCCTAGTTACTTTTGGGAACAGGATGAATGGTAGCAAGTGTTTCGTATTGGAAACGAATTTAATTCATTTTAAGGCGATTCATATATTCAAAACCTGATTACAAGTAAGGGATCTTGAGGACATTGGGACTCCATAGACAATCAGCAACATATCCTTTTTATCCCCTGGCTTGAAAAGCAGAGGGGGGATATTGCGAGGGTGCGCATGTCTGTATGTGGTATGGTGTATGTGTGTGTGTTCCAGCTTTGGTTATGGGTTTTGCCGTTAGGTTTTCGTTTTTTTGTGTCTCCTTCGAAAAGTTTTGAAGTCGGATTAAACCAGAATTGTGGTTTAAGGTACAATAGGGGTTACTTCATTGTGGGATGGTGTCAAAGGTCATGGAACAAGGTCAAGGGTCATCTGAGGTCAGTTCCAGACTGCCAATTTTTCCGGGGGATGTCGCAAGTTTACTTCAGTATTTTTATATTCAAAACTTTTTTTATGTTAATGTATTTCTAGGATAAGATAATTTGAAAGGTACCCCCAACCCGATTTACAAACATATAGTTCTCGCTGTTTCTTATAGCAATGGTCCCATCACATAATACTTGAATTCCAAAATATCAATTGAATCCAACATACCATTTTATGTGAGCGGCAATTGTGTGTATTACAATTAGCTCATAGAGTTTGTACCAACTAATTTTCCGGTACCGTAATAAACCATATTTCGCCTGTAGCATCATAAGGGAAAGAAGTCAGTTAACACTATAAGTGACCAAGGGGGGGGGGGGGGTTCCTAGCGGACACTCCAATTTGTGTTCGCGTGGCCCCCGCTTTACGAGGGGTTTTTCGCGCAGAATTTTTTGGTAATGGTCTGACTTTTAAATGCGCTTCTGTTCATACCAAAGCCGTTAATGAGTTAATTAGTGAGGGTCCCTGGAACCCCCCCCATGAGGCACTAAAAGAAGTCAACTGAGAATATTAAAAAAAATCAAGAACCAAAGCAATTTTTTTTGATGATAGATGTTCACACATACATGTAAGTAAACAAATAATAGAACATTAAAAATAATTAAACACTGATGTGCTAAAACAAAAAAAAAATCATGTGACGTTTGCTAAAGGCGTACTGTTACAAGCTATGGGACAATGATGTATTTTGCAACACCGGTTAAAAATACAGGATTCCTAAAACTTCAAGTTTTTTGTTAAAATATATGTAATTGGCGTCTTCTTAGAGTAGATATCAACAAATAAATAAGTTTTTCAAAAACGTTTGATTATATTGAAGCGCAGTCTCATTTGAAATTCATCTTTTTGCCAATTTTCCTCGCGTGTTTTGAAAACAATGTTTTGCCCCTAATTTGCAGCCCAAATAACAAATTTCATTTTGATTGCTGATTTGGGGTTTTCTATGACCCTTCACCATGTGGTATAAACTTCGTACAAAAATTCCCTCGGGAAAGTGGTTTCTTAGGGGGGGTCCAAGGGACCCCCCCCCCTTGGGCACAACGGGAGTGAAAACCCCATTGCGTCACTTAAGAAGTGTTAAGAATAATTTGCAATTGAGATGAGAAAAATACAAGATTTCTAATGGTACCAAAATCTTAAGGTTTATGGTGTTGAAAAGGCTTGGGTCGTGGCTGAGGATCAGGTAGTCCCTTAAAGGGCGCTGACCTACAGCAGCAGGTTCCATTAACTCGGGAAGTAAGTAGAGTAGTAGGGTAACCCCTGGATCTTTGAACACCTTACTGAGTGCTTTTTCTATTATGAATGTTATCTGTTATATTCTCAGAATGCCATTAGTTCAGGTCATGCACAAAGCGCATACATGTTTCTAAATGCAATGTGCCAGCAAACCCGTACTTTGTATTTTCATGGAACAATTCAAATATCCTGTCTACAACTTGTTTAATGCACTTGGTTACTGTTCTATATGGTTTAAATGCATTTGTAACCCCATGCGGAAATGGACTGCACTTGGCTGGCACTTGAACATACTGACTCTTGGGTAGAGGGAACATATAAGTAGTGTTAAAGGGGTGGGTGGCAAATTTCAAAGTATGGTCTTCTAGCCAACATGAGATAATAGCATACAGAAAAAGTGTAAATGGTAGTAAATGGTTACGATTATTCTAGATTTCCTTCTCTCTATGCCGATTGCTGAGTTGACTGTGTCCACTCTCTCTATCCCCCTCTAGTGGACACTTTAACTGAGTTAATGATTTTGAAAACTAAGATGTTCCACTGTATAGAAAAGATTGGATCAACTGAGCAAAATAGATGGTAGTAAGTGGTTTACAGTTATTTTTAGATTCTCCTTATATTGCATGATTGTTATGTTAACTGTCTACGCTTTTTCTCTTTTTCGCGTGCCAGGCATGGGATTTACGCTTGTGACCGCTCAATTTGGTGCAGGTTCCAGTGACTGAAGTTGTGCTGAGTAGATGGTGTCCACTTCTTTTAATAGTGTGGGTAGACGCGTAATCTTTTCTACAGTTCATTGCACTCATGTATATTGTGGATTACCGATGGCATCGTCCCCCCCCCTTGCCGGGGTGGTTATTTTTGTAAATTGCCCATCGGAAATTTGGTTCTGATCATTTGATAATGTCATCGAAAATCGGCTTGGCTGATAAAGAGGCGCTATACGATGCTAGTTAGAGACGATTTGGTTTACGAGATGTGTGTCCCGTCTATGGTCCCACCGTCTGGGAGACAATGTCCTGTACATTTTCCCGAAACTATCTCACCGATATCTAATCTACGCGGGTTTCTATCATGGGAGTGCATATTTGGCAAACGATTGATGATGATTGATGATTATGGTAAGGGATGGTGACGATTACGCCGACGACTACATAGCTTTATTACGGCAACATTTGAACACAGCTGTGAACTATCTCCGGTCCTTTTTACTCCAATAGGGATGCGTTTTCGGTGTGCACGTTTACTTTACTATGGCTTGGCTTTTGCATGCCATTATTGCATTCTTGGAACTATCCCTCCAAAAAGAATGATAACAATTAACAGCTGTTTCTTATAGCTAGTAATTGTAGCACTGAAAACAAAGTGGTTTGTTAATGATCAAACTTGGTCAGTAGGTCATGTGTTTCCCGTGTGTAGGATGTTTGGCTATTGGAGCGACAATTTAGTGCTCACGCTTGGTTCCTTGTAAACTCTATTTCCAGCTGCTGCACACCCGTATTTTTTAAATGTCTGAGATTTTATTCGCCCCCTCCCCACGGTCATGTGGTTAACACAGCCAACATGACTAATACTTTGTCATAAAATAAATGCCTCTACCGTTTCCACCAAGCCATTTCTTTGACCACCCGCGCGGCCGTATTTCATTGGGAAATTGATTACTTAAAAGGTGTTGAGAGACATTGCAAGGTTTCAATATTCCAACTTGTTCCTCTTCTAGCCTCGGAGGAAACGACCGAGGCTATGTGTCACTGTTCGTTCTCTCAATTGATGTTTTAAATTTCGTCCCAAAGTTCACAACTAAAGCGTCTGGGCGTGATGGACAAATGACCATAAACCTATGCCATCATCTACGTGTCGCTGGCTCATATTACGACCTTCATCCCTCAATTCGCACTGGCGTAAAGTTATCCATAGGCGTATAATTAAGTGTCCTTAAATTGCCCTACCCAGCGTATTAAATACTTCTGTCTCAATTCGGTGCAGGCTTATTTAAATGCCAAGGCCAAGTGGAGACTAGTAGGACATTATAAATAGAGTTGTTTGAACGAGCAAGGTTATCTGGACTAAACACAATCTTTTCTTGTAAATGATGAGAACATTCTATGATTTAGGCCATGATTAAATCGGTAGGAATTGAAGTTCCTCGGGCTAAGAGACACTCGGCAACAATTGTATGAACTTATCCGCACCTATAATTGCATAGCGCTAAATTAGTCGTAAATTTAACGTCCAGTAAAAACATTTGGAAACAATCTTTTTAAGTCATCGTAGGTGTCAAGAAATGATAATCCCTCTCTACAGAACTCGAACTTCTTGTCTACACCTGGTCGGCTTAGTTGCATTTCACATGGTTAGGATACTTGAGCAAACGGTCCTAGCATAAGGGCCTTATCAAATATACATCCATCCTGCGATGGGGATGAGAACGCGTATAGTTTACGGGATGTCTATTTGCGATTTGAAGCCCATTTGTTTAGCCAGGAGGAAATCAGAAGTAAACACTGAGGCAAGTACATAAAATACGTATTATTAATGCACAAACAATTCATTGTTAACAGGAAAATCACATCGCCATTCCCCTTTGAAAAACAAAACATGTCAAAGAACCCAACACCATCCATCCTCAACACCCAACCCACAACAACCAACCCACCTTGTACTACCCCACACCAAGACCCTAACACCCAGACATGTTGGGAAATTTAAGTAGGGTATCCGGAAAGGTTTTTTGATGTTTCTGAAAAGACGACTTAATACTGATATAAACATAATCAAATCATGTCTGACTGGCTCAGGCAGCTAAGGTCACATACGAGGGAAGTTTGCAACAAGTAATATGATCACTAAAAAGCAAATTGCTTGAATGACGGGAGTTAATACAGACCAGTTGCAGAAATTGAATGAACTGCAAATTGTTTTAAAATTGTTTTACTACAACTTAAAAAAAAAGAAAAAAAGTTGTAGTTAACACTTTGACATCCCCTACAAAGATTACTTAATGGTTTTAAATCAAAGTTTATTGAGGTCATTTCCGGTCTGAGTCTAACATATCTTCTAAAGGACATATCTACAATCGACAAGGTAGCAAATTAATGCTACTTGTACAGATGCATGTTAAAAATCCATACAAGTTATTGGAGGTCATTAAGGGGTTTATTCAAGTTCATTAATGGTCAAAGGTCACACATTCATTGATATCAAAAAAAAAAAATCGAATTTAGGTCTGGCCATTCTACATCCGATGCCCTGACCTAGGTTTCCCAATTCATCACTAATTCCATCAATGACAGAGCGGAGGCAAGCATATTCTGTCTCGATATCAGCAAAGCATTCGACAGAGTGTGACATCCTGGTCTACTACAGATAAGTTTCTGAATTGGCTGCAGGTCTATCTGCGCGACCGCTCCCTCAGAGTCATCCTTAACGGGAGGGCATCCAGCAAGAAGTCGGTTAATGCAGGTGTACCACAAGGTTCAATCCCCGACCCTCTTCTTTTTATTATATTAATTGACGACATCACAAGAAAAATCCTGAATCCATCCATCCTCTATGCAGACGATGTTACACTCATGACCTTCATGAAGTTAAAAAACTCCCAACTGCGGGCTCTCTCAAAATGATTTGCAGGAAATCGAGTCAAGTGAATGGAATGTACTATTTGGTGCTGTAAAACTATAATAATATCAAACAAGAAAGACGCTGCAACCGTCCACCCTAGTCTTCACCTCTTTGGAACAACCCTGGAAGAAGTCGACAGGGTTGATTTACTTGGTATCTCCATCAGTAAGGTGGTTAATACTGCCAGTCATTGACTAGGAGTGCTCCCTCGAGCTGCACCCTTAATATAATCCATGGTTTGATCCAACAGGCAAGCTGAGCATGGTGTGGAGTAACACCCACTGCACTATCCAAACTTAATGAAATCTAGAGGCGTGCCATTTCCATCATAGGTATCCCTGATGAGAGTGAGCTCACTTCTTACCACATCTAACCATTGGGTCATCGCAGGGCAGCTGGAATTGCCACTCTTTTCCTGAGCTGCTCAAGTTGAAACCTTGCCCCTTTTTAGGCGCTCAGTCAGGTCTCATGATCTTGCTGTGAAAATCCCAAGGTCCAACTTGGTCTCCGACGAAGATTATTTCTCCCATCCTCTGTAGCCTTCATGCTCATGTCTAGCATCAAACAAGGACTTGGAGAACTTCAAAGGGAGGTTAATCGCTATCTTAGCGCCAATCCGTCAGCGTTATTTCTTAGATAACTGCTGCTAATGCCTTGATTAGCTTTGACATAAAAAAGAAAAGAACTTTCTAAGCTGAAAAAATTCGAATCATTCCTCATAAAACATACCCACAGTATATTCGTCCTTAAAGGAATTCCACTTGTCAAACGAATAAAAAAACACATTTGCTTTCTAGTGACAGTATACGTGTTCACTTTAATTTGCCTCCACTAAAGCCGCATGGCTGTCACTGTGACGATATGATCAATGAATAACCAATGCCAATGGCTGCATGGCAGCTTTAGTAGTCATATGTGAAACCAGTTAAAAAAAAAAAAAAAAAAAAAAAAAAAAAAAAAAAAAAAAAAAAAAAAAAGGGGGGGGGGGACACACATCTATAAAAACACATTTTGCAAAAATGAACAGTATACAGTTAATACTGTCAATTTCTTTCTTTTCCTGATCTCATAGGGAGCCAGAATGGGGGAAATGGTATTTATTTGGGATGAGTCAAACAACATATACCTAATTTATTAACATAACTTATATCAAAGCTTTTCACGTGACCTTCAGAAATAAATCGTTTACGGTTGGCACCAAAAATATTGACAAATATATGAGATCAAACAATTTCCAAGGCTAACTGCCATAGTGGTACAGCTGTATAAAGCTAGTTTAAATGACCTATGATTTACCACAGTTATTACCTAGGTATAACGTGTCACATTACTAGAAATTGAGGTATCATTGCTGAACACCTGGATCAACTATAGGCTATTCCAAAAATAATCGCGACATTTCTTGAGCAAGATATTGGATCCCAACACCCAAATCTTTTAAAACCATTTCGCATCGTCATCAATATTACGCTCGGTACATAATTATTTTAAAAAGTAAATCAATACGCATAATTTAACATTATATTCACTAATTCGGTTTACGTTTTTGAACAATACTTCTAACAGTTATCGCTGGTGGTATAAACCAACATTTTTCTAAAGGAAAGTAAAAGGCTTTGACAGGTATAGGCTCTCTTGGACTCTTCATCAGAATGACTTGAAAATGTATTTACTATTGCATATATCCATTGTCAATATAGGAATTGCATTACTTGAGCAGTCTTATATCAGTTATGTCTTTATGTATTGATACCCGAATGATATTTAGATATATCCCTAAGAAGTTAAATCCTAGAGTTAAACTCTATAAAGTTTTGGGGGTGATTAAAAGCGTAACCAAGCCAAATAAGACGCTAACATGTCTTGATCTTTTTGATATGACAGTTTGTGACATTCTACTTTACTATCTGCTTCATCACTACTTTCATATCACAAGTATCTCGAGGAAGTGTCTTCAGAAATCCAATGCGCTACTTAATCCCTTTAGGGACTACCGTGTCATTATATTTACACGGGAGACGAGGTTATCATCAGTGGCTGTCATGGCACGGAAATTTTAGCGATATCATCTGCTGAGCCCCAGGAGGCCCAATGTCAAAGAGTCCGCTACTGCTGTACAAGAAATGTCAACGTGTAATTCTCTTCTCTGGCATGTTTTTGGGGTATTCTTTTACACTTATGATGCCACATGCAAGCCAACACCTCTTTAGGAAAAAACCTAAAGCAAATAACACATTAGTTAATTGTATAGAAAGGTGCAAGATTTGAGAAGAAAATGATCAAGGAATTCAGAAACTTTCATTTCTTCACTAGACTTATTGTTGGTGTGTAGTTGCTCAATTTGAGTGGATACTTATACACTAATACACTAGTAGCAGAGTCAATTATATCAGTTGGCGAATGGGACTGTACTGTCACTTGTTTACATTGCATATTTTAACTTTCAAAGAACACATGAAACCTTCACAAACACTCTGCCAATTAACCTAACATTGGAGGAAACTTTTTAGTTGTCTTTAATCTAGTTCCCTGACATTCATCAATGGGCGATATAATGTATTGCTTTGGTGGCCGTTGCATTCCTGAAACTATTAAGCCCAGCCATTAAGGTACAATCGGATATTGATTTTGAGGTATCATATTAGCTGTTCAGAGGTGACAGAACAGAGGCATCATATAGTTATGGCATGTTTGTATTTATGGTTGTTTCTCAGACACACACACACACACACACACACACACAAAAAAAAAAAAAAACATTCTTGGCGCATCTTTCATGCATAAACAATATTTTATTATATGTTTGCAATCATATAGTCCCCTCAGGAACAAAATGAGGATCTAGTAGCAATATAGTCCTCTAAACGTCGCCCGCAGGTATGGGTATACCTAGGGCATTTGTATTCTAGAGGCAGAGGAATAAATGCAAAGCGCTTTGATACATTGTGAAAAGTCCCTGTACATTGTATAAATGTCGACATTATGTCGACATAATGGAATCCACGTGATAAACTCCAAAACGTTTTTCCAAGTTGGTGCAGATAACCTCTGTGACAGTCATCCGTCGCTAAAATAATTCCTCCCTTAACGTTTGTGCCTTGAGATAAGGAAATACTTATGTAGCAAAGCTTGGGAAATATTTTCAGCCAGTGTAAAGGCTTCCTTACTATCTTACATCTTCTTTCAAGGTGATGTACACGAGCAACAGCAAAACAACATTTAAAAAAAATAAATGAATGTTTTGTGGTTCTAATACGCATGTGAACTGATATCTATATAAGACGTCCTGTTCAATGCCAATGTTTTCTGCTCACATCGACGGCTTGCATAATTTGATATGTAGTAGGCTGGTGTTGCGTTGGCAGGAAATTAAAACAAAAATGTAGTAAAGCTATAATTATCCTCATTGGTTGAAGAACATTTCCAGCAAAGTGGTTGTAAAAGTTCAAACACTTTCGAGCCTAAATTTTAGTCAAATATCATATTGTCTTACGGGCATCCTTTACATTTTCGTTGATAACAAATACGTGTCATTAGTATTTCTCTTCCAAAATTTCTGAAAGAGCCACGAGAACAAATTTCGAACAATACGCCCCAATTTTGGTCGATATTTTTTTTTTTTTTGGGGGGGGGGGTCTTATTTCGAATGCCTACCAATGTATTAAATCACCAATCAGCAATTACCATATATCTACATATTGTACATGTACACTATGTATTTTACCAATTAAATTAATTTGGGAATGTTTAAACACAAATTAAAAGTACCAAAGGCAAGCCCCAAATATGATGCAAAAAAGGTAGCCACATGGGAGGGAAGGGCGGGAATTTTCAGAAAACTGACCACACGTCCGCATGTGATGAATACAGATGCAATTGTGAAAACACCACCCACTGATGGCAGAACGCAATCAAGATAATCAATGCGTCTTTAGCAACACAACACAATACCTGAGCCAACCGATTGGCGATTTGAATGCACCTATTGAAATACAATATCGAACGGCAGAATTAAATAACTGCAATTGCATAAACTGGCTGCAACAACTTTTTAGCCTGTTGACAAACCCGTTTTCTAACGATGCTCTCATAAAACGTTATTGTTAACACATTTCAACAATATTAATTTCTAGTCTTTATAAATTTATTTTATTGATATACAGGCTTGGTGTACTTTATTTGTAGGGAACAATGAAAAACATACCAATTTGGAATTTGACAAAAATCGATACTTCTGTTGTCATGGTAACAATCAATCTGGGAATTCTACAAGAAGCCTAAAATTAAGATACACTTATATATAGATTAATAACAATAATAGCAAAGTAAGCCATTACAAAACCAAACAAAACCATTATTACAAACATCGAAAACGAGGTTATTTTCAGTACAATCTACATTTTATCAACAGCAAATACAAAGATTCTACTTTATTGGTGTGCTTTTTATCCCAGAGATTGGACCCACACATTCTGATACATCATCCTTCAAACTCTAGAAAAACATCTCCAAACTTTCTTCCCCAAATTTCAAGAATGGGATTCTCATTTATAACCCTACTAAGTCAGAAGTTGGGTCATGAATTATGAATATATTTCAATGTACGAAACAATGCAGAGATTTAAAGGTTTTTACATTTGCAAACACGCGAATAGCAAATATGTCCTAAAAGAGTTGTCCCTGTGACTACTCTACATCTTCACTGGATTTAATTCCATTTGCCAGGGCTCCTCATAAAATTATCGCACCCCAAGGTTTACTCCAGTTAGCCCATCCATGTCTGTAGTCCTGAATATCTCCAAGACTTCAATTCCACGCATTGCAGTTGGGTCATCTGGAGCAATTGCGTGACCGTGGAGAGCATAAGGTCATTTCTCAGTGGATTTGACTTCTATAAATGAACCAATTTAGAGAGAGTGCCCCTCGTGAAAGTGTAGGTGGAATCCAGGAGGGGTAACTCCATAATAAATGTCGCTAGGGGTCAAATATGAAAATGTTTGGATTGTTTGTAAAAAGGTAATCAAAGTGTTTGTATTAAAAGGATCAAAAAGGTATAGTTTGTTATGGAAATATACGACAAAAATCGTCAAATATCAAAGGTTATCACCAAAGGTTAAATCCTTAATATTGCTTGATATTGACTTTAAAAAAATTCAGGGATCAATAGAGGGAGGTCAATGGCATTGACCTTGTTTTTCATTTATGGTCGACCACATTTTTTGTTTTTACATAAAAAGGAAACATTTATTTGGCCTCAAATGAGAATTATAGTAACATTTTTCTGATACCAAAATCTCAATTTTGATGAGGTAAAAGTGGAGGGACGGGATTGTCCACTGGATCACCCATTTCATCATAAAGATTGAATACAAAATGTATAGTTTAACATAGCTACGACCATTGGCTCTGCATTTAAATGGTCAATAGCTTTCATCAATCAATCCTGAAGTCAATAAGGTCATTGACCATTAACATGACCTTTGACCGCACTGAACCTTTTCGACCCATTACCGGATTATCAGAGCAATGACAAACTAGATACATGTCCCTATATATACTGAAAAACAGGTTCTTAGTTACAGCAATTTAACACTTTACCCCAAAAATGGGATTGGGCCTCTGGGGTATATCTATAATTACAAACCATATTTTTTAAAGAAATATCCATCATTTAAAGGCACTATCAGTGATTTGCTAAATCAGAAAATCGAAAAAATCATCAAATATCAGATTTGTGCATGTTTGTAACAAGTACAGGTATCCTAACATACCCTGCAAATGATAGGACCAGAAGCAACCTAATAAGGACAAAATCGGAAGTTTTAGTCATTACTGTCCATTTGGACACTTACTTCAACACGTAATTGAATGGAGGTTTCTATCTTTGAACACTGTCGTTTTCTTCCTTTTCTTTAATTTTCAGTTGAAAAAGTAACTTATGAGAATTCTACAGACTTATGCTTCACTTTTAAGCTATTCCTGCAAAATTAATAGATTTTGAATCTTTCGGATAAATCACTGATAGTGGCTTTAAACATAAGCCAAAGTGAATAGTTTTAGATCATTTAAAATCAAAATGCAACCTTGTAAAACTGAGGGCGTGTGACATGAAATGTGTTACACTGTGGCTTTAAAACAAATTGTCCTAAGTAATAAACTGTAAATCTAGGGGAATAACACTACACCTTCAGTGTATTTAATAGTCTGTTATCGGATATTTATCCTTTGTGCTTTCGGGTTTTTATCTTTTAGAAGAGCTTCGAAACCAATAATAGGAATGGTCTTACTATACTTTATTCATTGCCGAACAATTGTAATAAAGATATAGCCCCGTAGAGAGATTTTCATTATTGTCAGGGTTGATCGTAACTCGCTGATAAATTAATCTTATCGGTGGACAGTATCTTAGGATTCTGCAAAACATCCATTATTGATTCGTGCAGACTATTATCAGACGTACACATATCATATTGTGTATTTTTGATGATTTTTGAGGAACATAATATTGTACAAAGAAAACTAGGTCACATATTAGAGACACCAGTAATTTCCCAATTGCGACCTATTAGTTCATACGTATTTTTTAAAACATTTCACTTGGAAAATAAACTTACGGGCAATGTCTGAAAACATACGGATACGTGGAAGCTGAAAGCGAAAGAAACATTGAAACATAAATAGATACATGCGAAGAGGGAACTTCAATGTGCTTTGTCTGAATGTCTCCAATTGTGTTGCCTAACAGGCAGAATAAATGATACGATATATACAGATTAAACTGTTAACCAAAGTTGATACACTCTTCGTGAAACGATATTTTTTACAAAAAGCTACAATGTTTACATCCAAATCTGTTTAGAAAGCGACTGGGCTTTTCCTAGGTCATATACCCACTATTGATATGAAAAGAAAAAGGCGATCAGGATCTTGGAGATAATATCATTGTGAGTTAAGGAAGAGTCGAATTGACAAGCAGCCTTTTGATGTGTTAGTCTCGAAGGAAAACTACAGGTTTCGGTAAAAATATGCACAACCACGGAGATGGTAATAATTGATAAAAGTTCCCACATTGATTGATAATCATCATTAACAAACCACGGTTGAGAACACAGGCATAGAACTACCTTTTGAGCTACCAATAAGCAAATTCTTGGTAGTGCGGATAATCTCTAGATGGTTCGGGGAAAATGATAAAATTATTTTGAACATCTAAAATATATTTTCCAAAAGATGCTCGGTGTCCAAAAAATATTTATATATCTTTATTTCCAATGGAATTATAGACAAATCCGACGACCATATCGTGCATGGTCAGAATTGATCCGCCATTACTAAGGACTGGGGGATTCCAACCAAAACTCTTTGCAAATGTTTTGTACGTCTGAGTCCACCCAATCCAAAATCCTCGCATAATCTGCCTATTTGGGTGAGTTTAAGCAGGATGCGCCAGCAATAGCTGCCAGCGAAATGTTGAATTTTGAAATACTGGATTGGTGTATAATGTGCAGTATAAGATAGTAAGTTAATGTCTAAGTGTGTTTTTGCTGAGTACTATTTTTCAAATAATAAGTATGCCGATCTAACATCCTTTATACCATACTTTGTCAAACACGTTATCAAAGACTCGGTTATTCAAAGTCCGTGGGGTGGGGGCGAAACTCAACAGAGGTTTGCTTGTAAGTTAGGAAAGTCTGAGGCTCGTATCCCTCGCACAGGTATGTGATCTTTCCCCAAGGCCCATATGTACCATTTATTCCCACTTTTGCTCTAAAGAACCGTCAGTCGGCCGGGTCGCCTGCTGCCTTTGCACTTTTATTTGCACGGATCTGAGACAAGCTTGAACTATGTACTTGCAAGTAATAGTTGTAGTGTGTCTTATCATGAGATAAGATGGGCTGAAGTAGGAATCCATAAACAAGTCGTTCGTTATATAACTGGAAGCGTAGAAAAAAAGTAGATCACAAACGTAAACCCTTACGATAACATCTGGCAAAATTTTAAAAGTTTTGAGGGTACGAGACGTCCTTCTCGGGGACTACCTACGTAAAAATATAACATGCAGATTGCAACCCTTGGTTGCCCTTACCAGGCAAAACAAATATTTCAAAATCTTAGCTGCTTTTGAATAAAGCTCTGTTATCATGTTAAAACAGTAACGATTTGGATTTAAATACATTAGACATTCTTTTTTGGTTCGTTTCTATTTTACTTCATATGTGTGTGATTAATTTTATTCTCAAATCGAATGCAACTTGAGCTTTTTAGTGGCGACTGAGTGTATCACACACTGTGTGTTTAGGGTTCAATTACGTGGTAATGAATTACAAACAATGCTTGCAGCTGTGTTCGTCATTTAACGTCGCCCTCACATATAAGGGCGATGCGTCGATGATAGCTTGATCATGAATGATGATACTTCTGACAAGAGAGTATAGGGCGACAAAATAAACACTTGCCTCGGGAAAGAAACATTACGTGTAAATAGCCATGATGCTGATGGACCATAGAAACCATAAGTTATTAGTTAGGAGGTGTTAAAACAAACGAATACTGTCGTTTATAAGAAAAGTACATGAGATGGAAAGTAATGTAGCCGTAATGGAGATACGCAACCTTTCCACTTAAGGTAATATAATAGTCCAATGTAAAAATGAAAAACCTCTTTACCTATCTAGGTTTGATTATATTAGTAGGCATGGATGTTTCAAACCATTCATTTTTATTGAAGTCAATTATGGAATGATTTTCAAACACCTTATTGATTGACAGGGAATATGGAACAAAAGAAAAAAGTGGAAAATAAAAAGAACACAAGAAAGAAAGAAAGACAATGACGAACTAATAACAAGAAATACAACGGAATCGAAAGAAAAAAAAAACCGAAATAGTAAACATGTTAAGTAGAAGAAAAAAAACAGCGAGCAAAAAGAAGTGACAGGTAGATAGAAAGCAATGCTACCAATCCCATTGACCCTGTTGTTATAAAAAAAAAACTCTCAGGAAGAACAGTCATTAGGTCAGAGAGTGGTGGGTACAGACATTAATGCTGTAAGTCTTATTTGAGTAAATGTAAGAGGGAAATAAAACCTTTTTAGTTCCAAGGTACAGCGACATGTCTTAAATAAGCTTTAAGGGACACAGGAAGATTACCTGAGGATACATGTTTTTTTTTATTTGCAATTGGTTGCAGAACACCTACCTAGAACGTTTGCGGGGTTTATAGGACAAACAAATAGAAACAAGAAAACCAAAAACTAAGTTTAAAACTGTAGTGAATAAGTCGAAAACGCCGGTTTGGGACTCGATTTGGCAGGTTAAATGGTGTACATTATATGGTTATAAAGTATTTGCAGATCGGTATAAGACCCGCTTTGGGTCTCGATTTGGCAGGATAATTTGTATACATAGTATTTGCAGATCGGTACAAGACCCGCTTGGGGTCTCGATTTGGCAGGTTCAATTGGTAATCAATTGGGTACTTCAGCGTAATAATAGCAGATCGGTATAAGACCCGCTTTGGGTCTCGATTTGGCAGGATAATTTGTATACATAGTATTTGCAGATCGGTATAAGACCCGCTTTGGGTCTCGATTTGGCAGGATAATTTGTATACATAGTATTTGCAGATCGGTACAAGACCCGCTTGGGGTCTCGATTTGGCAGGTTCAATTGGTAATCAATTGGGTACTTCAGCGTAATAATAGCAGATTGGTATAAGACCCGCTTTGGGTCTCGATTTGGCTTGTAAATTTGAAGTATTATATATGGAATAGAGTGTCGGCAGATCGGTATAAGGTCCGCTTCGGATCTCGATTTGGCTGGTAAATGTTGTAGTACTTTATGTGGTGTAGTGTGCCAGCAGATCGACATAAGATCCGCTTCGGGTCTCGATTTGACTGGTTAAATTAGTAATTGTATGTGTATTCTATCCGCAGATCTTTTACAAGATCCACTTTGGGTCTCGATTGGCGGATAAATTGTTAATTATTTGTAGTACTTTATGTTCAAGGTGAGTGTCAGCAGATCGGTATAAGATCCGCTTTGGGGCTCGATTTGCCTTGTCAAATTTGTAATTGTATGTGTATTTTATGCTCCTATCGGTATAAGTTCTTTTTCGGGTCTTGTTTTGGCAGGCTAGATTTATTATTCATGGGTTACGTCTTGAATATGTATTTTTTGAAGAAGTTGATGGTGAAGGCGGAAAAATGCCTTGAAATTTTGTAATATTTTGATGTTTATATTTATATGTCAAGCCATTAGGAATTTAGACAAAGTGTGGAGGTTAGGAAGAACTGGCCTGGCCAATTGTACGGTCGATGGCAATTGATACCTGCGTTTGGTGCTCTTCCAGGAAATTCTTCCTAGCCGTCCAATGAGGTCTGGATACAGATAGGTATGGTAACCTTAAAAGGCTACAGGCTACATATTTGTCAGACCAGTTAAATACTTAGCAATTCAGGTTCATTTCTGCATTTATGCAAATGATTTGTTTTGATAGCAATAAAATTGACATTGTGGTCCTGCATGTGACAGATGCTTAGTTGCAATCCGGGTGTGAGAATGCCTATTTTTTAGCTCTGTGGACAATCGCTAAAATCAATTTAATGTGCTTTTCAAGAGGTTCAAGGTAAAAAGTTAAAAGCTGTCATTGACATTTAAAAAAAAAATACGTCTTGTTTGATACATTGATAGAACTGTTAATAGTAAATAAACTATTTTCCATGCAAACTTTACCAAAATACATTCTAAAATCTTTTAGGTGACGTCATGAAAATCCGTGATGGCTGATTCAGGCTGTTGATCCAAGTATGACAAAATAGTCTGATTTAGACTACAGGTAGTAAAAGTACTGGTTAGAATTACTGTAAAATCTTTCTTTTATTTAATCATTTTTAATATTCTTATTGTAAGAGGAGTAAGAATTAAGTATAAAATCGGTGTAATGACGGTTTAACTTTTTTTTAATTAAACTGTATAATAGGTCCAGTTAAATGTTAGTTTACTATGCAGCGCTTTGTGATTGGCTGCCTGTCTGTTGTCTTTGCTGCCGGCATTGAAGCATGAATGTGTGCAATGGACATCATTGAATATACAGTTTCTTAAGCCACCCTCTGGCATGAACAAAAGAAGTCCGCATTCCACATGTCAGTACACGTCTTACAAATGGCTAATAATCGTCCATATTTTGCGCCCATCGTAAACATGATGAAGGCTAATGCCAAATCCTCTTAAGTAACAATGTTTTTTCTCAATAATTAAAATATCATTAATTAATTAATCATTTCCACCGTGTGTAATTGTGTGCAAATCCTTGTTACAAGAACAGCCATTAATCACAGCAGAAACAGCAGCAACATTAACAACAGGAACATTAACAGAACAACAATAGCGACTTGTCAGGCAATACGCCTCTCTTGTATGTTTGATAAGTTGGCCTTTTAAACATTAATTTGGCTCCTGCTTTTAAAACATCCTCTTTCAAAGCGCAGGGGAGGTTTGGCCTGACCATATTCCATTGCGAAAGTGAAAGATTTGCTGACGTCTCGACACATTCATTTCAAATTAACTTGCGTTACAATGCTCTCAGGAGATTTGCCATCAAGTACAATCTCTATGTTTCCAAATTTGTATGGAGTATTGCATTGGAAGTTTCCTTAAACAGTGATAGCGTGTAAATCACACCTCAGGCAAAATTTTAAAAGATGTTCCTCAAAACTAGCCTCGTTCATGTTACACATATCAGATTGTTGCTTGTAGTGGCCTGGTTGGGGATCATGTGAGATGAAACTTAATTCAACTAGAATCCTTCAGGAGAATGGACTAGATAGACGCTTGTGTCTGCTATTTAAATCCAAGGGCATGCATGTGGCAATGGAGCTTTATTCATCTATTTTGAAGAACGGCGATCTCTTGATTCCATTTCTGCAGCCATTTGCTTTACACCGTCATGTAGACATCACCATCATTGAATCCTAATATCCTTTGGTTTTGAAGCCTTACACCACAATAATGTTTTATTGCGATGTAGTTTTATTGTGCTGTAGATAAGCGGACATTGGCCCTGCATGAATGTTAGGATTGGTGCAATTCGGCATTTACTCAATATATCAAGTTTGTCACAACCAGCCACAACCGACCACAACCAACTATAACAAACTACTACAGCAACAGCAACAATAGAAATATCGGGCGATATACATAGTGAATAAAAAAAAATTGTGCATGAAAAACAACATTTGACCCTGACCTCTTTACTCAACTGTGACGCAGTTGATGTTTTCATGATCTGCATCTTTTTGACAAAATGACACAATTTGGTAAAGAAATGAGGTAGATATGAAAGATTTTCCCGGCTGATCCAGAAAGATTTGTCACCATATTCAGACAAAATAATGGAATTGAAACCCAGCTTAGCTGTGTAAATCCCATTGGAATGGGGTAAAAATGGATCAGTCCTGAAAATCTTTCATATCTACATCATTTCTTTACCAAATTCCTTCATTTTTCAACATAGAAAGTCGAAAATATGCAGATCATGAAAACATCAACTGCGTCACAGTTGAGTAAAGAGGTCAGGGTCAAATTTTGTGGTTTTTCATGCACATTTTTTTATTCACTATGTATATAACTAAGGATAGTACCATATGGTAGTCACTTCACCGGTGTAATGAAATTACTTGAAAATTTTAGAGTTCAAGGTATTGAAAGATCAAACTTTTGAATAAGAGGAATAAACATCGAAAAAATTGTCATCATCATCTTCACCTTCTTCTTCTTCGACGGTTTTTGGAATGTGATCCGTCCAGCTAATGCTTAAGACTCTACATGTAGCATCTACAGGGTGACCCAATAAAAACTTTACCCAAAATGAAAGTGATATTTTTCCACTTTCTGTAATTTGATATCTGTGGATTTTATTTTATCATTAAGAATGGGTAATTGAGCATCTTGCCTGAAAAAATTATTCATTTTGGTTTCGTGGTTTTCAAGATATAGTCCAACGAACTATGAGTCAGCAAAACAGACTTGTTATTTCATGATGGAATGATAAGTACACATCGTTTGTTTTGGCAACAGGGCTTTTCAAATCTGAAATCATAGTATGCAGTTGTGCCTAAGACAGAAACAACCAATACTTACCAAAACGATGGTAGTAAATGGTTACTATTATTCGACATTTCTCTCTATGCACGATTGCTGAGTTGACTGTGTCCTCTACTCTATGCACCTTTGTGCAATCCTTTAATTGCTCAAAAGGTATACGATGATTTTAAAAAGTAAGATGTCCAATGTATAGAAGAGACTGAATCAAGTGTCCAAAATAGAGAGTAACTGTCTCCACTTTCCAAGGTTTCGGTTATAAGCTGCTTGTACCTCAATTTGGGCTGGTTCCAATGAATGAAGTTGTGTTGAGTAGATGGGGGTCCACATTTGTCAATAGTGTGGGTACAGGCGTAATCGTGTCTACAGTTCATTGCACTCATGGTATAAGTTGTGGATTACCGATGACATCGTCCTTGACGGTGTTATTTGGTAAATTGACCCATCGAAATGTGGGGTGCATATCCTTCACAGACACCAACAAACGTCCTGCGAGCTATGGTGCGGACTGTCATTGTGCAAATAGAGTTTTTCTTCACCAGACGTTAGAGACGTCCTGTCGAAATGTGATATCCGGATCCGGGTTGAAAATAGGTGTGAGAACAAAAAGATGTGACCGGGTAGGAATTTTCTGCTTAACGGTTTCAGGTGGGTCTAAAAGGAACCATTTTAGACCAGAAATTCCTACACGGTCTTGTGGACATCCAAATCAATATCCGTGTTTTCAAATGGCAGCAGTGCGTGACCAGATGTTGGTGTAATCCTGACACGGGACTTTGGCCGGCTGCTGTGGATGATCATTGATAATGTCATCCGGGGAAAAACAAAATCGGCCCTTGGCTTGTAAAGAGCGCGTATGCGATGGGCCTAGTTAGAAACGAATTTGGTTTACAGAGCGTGTTTCCGGGATATGGCCGAGCCGTCTGGGAGAGATGTCCTCTAACATGTTTCCGAAGCTATCTCACCGATATCTACCGCGTTTTCTAGCACGGGGGTGCATTATTTGGCAAAAAATTGATGATGATGATGAATGGTCATGGTGAGGGTACTGATGGTGACGATGACGACACCGACGGCAATAAAGATTTATACCGCAACATTTGAACCCAACAGCTGTGACTATCAAGATCCGTTCTTCATACGGGATGCGTTCTTCTGTGTGCGACGTTAACCTTTAATTTGGCTTTTCTTTGCAGGTCATTATTGACATTTCTTGGAACTACTCCTCCAAAGAATTGATAACAAACAGCCTGTTTCTTCTAGCAGTAATTTTAAGCAACTAAACAATGTGGTTGTTATGATCAAACTTGGTTTAGTAGGGTCATGCGTTTTGTGTGTAAGATTTTGGATAATGGGAAAGGCGACAATTTAGTGGTAACGCTTGTTCACATTGTAACCTATTTCAGCTGCTGCACGCCCGTTATGTGTAATGTCTGAGATTTTATCCCCACTGCATGTGGCACACAGCCACATGACTAAATACCTTGTCATAAAATAAAATGGCCTCTAACCGTTTCCAAGCCATTTCTTTGACACCAGCGCGGCCGTATTCAGGGAAATTGATTACTTAAAAGGTGTTGAGAGACATTGCAATGTTCAATTTCCAACTTGTTCCTCTTCTAGCCTCGGAGGACGACCAAAGGCTATGTGTCACTGTTCGTTCTCAATGATGTTTTAATTTCGTCCCAAAGTTTCAACTAACGCGTCTTGGGCGTGATTGGACAAATGACCATACCTAGGCAATACATGCCAAGTGCGCTGGCATTTAAGACCTTCATCTCAATTTCTTTGCGGTAAAGTTATCCTTAGGCGTATAATTAAGGCTTAAATTGCCCTACCCAAGCGTTTAATACCTTCTGTCTAAATTCGGTGCAATTTGCTTTTAATGTCAAGGCAAGTGGAGACTAGTAGGGAATTTGATAATAGAGTTGTTGGAAAGGCAAGGTTTCATGCCTAAACACAATCTTTCTTGTAAATGATGAGAACATTCTATGATCTTAGCATGATTAAATCGGTAGGAATTGAAGTTCCTTGGGCTAAGAGACACTCGGCAAACATTGTAATGAACTAATATCCGCAACTATAATTGCTTAGCGCTAAATTAGTCGTAAAATTAGCGCCCATGAAGAACATTTGGTATCTTTTTAAGTATAGTAGGCACCAAAAGCGTTGCTACTCTCCGTGTCAAGAAATAGATATACTCTCTACAGAATTGAACTTCTTGTCTACACCTGGTCGGCTTAGTTGCATTTTACATGGTTAGGATACTTGAGCAAACGGTCCTAGCATAGGGCCTTATCAAATATACATCCTGCGAGTGGGATGAGAACGCGTATATTTTACGGGATGACTATTTGGGATTTGAAGACCTTTTGTTTAATGTTTACAAGCTAACTGATTTATTTATTTATTTTAATTTATTTATTTACATATTTCGTCGGGTGTATTACATAGTGACGGATGTTAAATTTTTATCATTTTTACGAAATTAAGGGAAATGATACTAAATACCAAAATCTTCGGCAAAGTGCCGAACCTTGCAAGTACTTCATTAATTAATAATCTTAATTAGAAATTTGGTAATTTTGACGTATGTTACATAACAAAGGCTTTGTTGTATTACATAGTGACGGATGTTGAACCCTCTGTCATAGAAGGGTATACGTGAGTTTACAGCCGGGCTTTTAAATACTTTAATTTGTAAAAAAAATAATTCTTTAATTTATAACTGACACACACAAAATATAAAATTAATTTAAAAACGTTACTGTTACTAGAAATTTATATTTATTAACAGTTCAAAGCGTTGAATCTCGGCAATCCACTCAACATCCGTCATTATGTAATAAACCAAATTCAGCAGATTCGCAATGACGTACGTTGGTTTGACGGATGTTCGGAAAACGCCCATTGCTGTTTTCCATAATGACGGATGCTGAATAACGCTTTAGTATAGGGAAAATTCAACATCCGTCACTATGTCATGAACATAATCGCCGATTTGCGTAATTTTTGGTGTGACGGATATGATGGTTAACTTTTCCAATGTATTACATCCATTTTATTAAGTAAGAATTCATGAATATTAGCTAAAATAAATTTCCAGATGTTAATTTCGTTTCTTAATCGGATTTGATTGCTTGAATCGTATGTGGAGATGTGTACGGACCCTCTAGAGTTCGCGATTTTTCAAATGCGATTTTCTCAGAAACAAAAATTTGTATTTTGTTTAACATCCGTCACTATGTAATACACCCGACGATTTGGCTAGAACATCAAATAAACAATATACAGATGTTAAGAAAAAATAAATTAAAAAGGATAACAAATTCAAATTGAATTTGCCTCAGTGAGCTAGCCAGGATGAAATCAGAGGTAAACCTGGGGCAACTACATAAAATACGTATTATTAATGCACAAACAATTCATTGTTAACAGGAACATCACACCGCCATTCCCCTTTGAAGAACAAACATGTTAAAGAACGCAACACCATCCATCCTCAACACCCAACCCACAACAACCAACCCACGCCGTACTACCCCACCCCAAGACCCTAACACCCACTCCCTAAAAGGCAGACATGTTGGGAAATTTAAGTAGGATATCCGGAAATGTTTTTTGATGTTTCTGAAAAGACGACTTACTGATATAAACATAATCAAATCATGTCTGACTGGCTCAGGCAGCTAAGGTCACATACGAGGGAAGTTTGCAACAAGTAATATGATCACTAAAAAGCAAATTGCTTGAATGACGGGGTTAATACAGACCAGTTGCAGAAATTGAATGAACTGCAATTTCTAAATTGTTTTACTACAACTTGTTTAAAACAAAAAGTTGTAGTAAAACACTTTGACATCCCCTACAAAGATTACTTAATGAAATTTAAATCAAAGTTTATTGAGGTCATTTCCGGTCTGAGTCTAAAATATCTTCTAAAGGATATATCTATAATAGACAAGGTAGCACATTGATGCTACTTGTACAGATGCATGTTAAAAATCCATACAAGTTAATGGAGGTCATTAAGGGGTTATTCAAGGTCATTAAGGGTCAAAGGTCACATTTCAAAATGCCACTATTGAGCTGAAATGTGGTCCAAATGATCCTTATGACCTTCTAAACATGTTTAAAACATTTTCAAAATCATTGAATATCGTTAAGGGGTCACTAAGTGCTCACTTCCGGTCGTCTGAATCTAAAATATGTTCAAAATATGATATCTAAAATATGCAAGGTAACACATTGATGCTAATTGCACAGATGCATGTTAAAAATTCAAAGTGTGTGAAATTCTTTACGAGATCCTTGCTTTCTATAATGTCCAAGGTAATGCATCGACTGATCTACGAAATAATGTGGCGCCATCTTGATACACATTTAATGATATAAAAAAAAATCAATTTTAGGTCTGGCCATTCTACATCCGATGCCCTGACCTAGTTTCAGAATTCATCACTAATTCCATCAACGACAGAGAGGAAGCAAGAATAGTCCCTGTCTCGATATCACAGCAAGCAAGTTCGACAGAGTTGACCATCCTGGTCATTACATACTACATACTTAATACTATGAAGCGCTGCTACATCTAGATCGAAGCGCTGAATGCTTCTATTTATATGCATTTGTGAATAGATAAGTCTAAGAGCATCTTAAAAGTAAGAGTTGAATCAGCTCCCTCAATGCTTAGCTGGTAAACTTATTCCAAGTGCGAGGAGCAACATATGAGAAGGTCCTGCATTCTACAGACTACTTTCAGGGTTTGACTATACTGTGTCTTCAGTAAGAATGGTAGTACTGATGCAGAACGAGATTCCTCTGGCAGGCTGATAAAGGCCGATGCAATCAGAGAGGTATCTGTACACTCTGACGGAGACATTTGAAGATAATGACCAGAACCTGGCAGCTCTTGCCTGCCTTAGGTTTTCCTTCTCATATAAGTTCCGGATTGACTGCAGGTTCTATCTGCGTGACCAACCCTCCCCTCAGAGTAATCCTAAACGGGAGGGCATCCAGTAAGAAGTCGATTAATGCAGGTTGTACCACAAGGTTCAATCCCCCGGCCCTCTTCTTTTCAATATCATTGACAACATCACAAGAATAATCCTGAATGCATCCATCCTCTACGCAGCCGATGTCACCCTCAGACCGTTCATGAACGTCAAAAAAATCCCAACTGCGGCCTCTCTCAAAAATGATTTGCAGGAAATCGAGTCTTGGGCAATGAATGGAATGTACTGTTTGGTGCTGGCTAAGTGTAAAACTGTAATAATTCAAACAGAAAGACGTTTGCAAAACCGGCCACTCCAAGTCTCCCCCGCTTTGGAACAATCCTGGAAGAAGTCGATAGCTCATATCTTATATATATCCATGGTTAGATCCAACATGGAATTGCAAGCTGAGCATAGTGATGTGGAGTAACACCCACTACACTATCCAAACTTTATGAAATCCAGAGGCGTGCCCCCCCGTGCATTTCACATAGGTATCCCCGAGAGTGAGCTCACTTCTTACCACATCTAACCATTGGGTCATCCCAGGGCAGCTGGAATTGCCACTCTTTTCCTGAGCTGCTCTAAGTTCACCCTCGCCTTAGGCACTCAGTCAGGTCTCATGATCTGGCTGTGAAAATCCCAAGGTCCAACTTGGTCTCCGACGAAGATTATTTCTCCCATCCTCTGTAGCCTTCATGCTCATGTCTAGCATCAAACAAGGACTTGGAGAACTTCAAAAGGGAGGTTAATCGCTATCTTAGCGCCAATCCGTCAGCGTTATTTATTAGATGACTGCTGTCAATGCCTTGAATAGCTTTGGCATAAAAAGAAAGAAATTTCTAAGCTGAAAAAAAATCGAATCATTCCTCATAAAACATACCCACAGTACATTTCGTCCTTAAAGGAATTCCACTTGTCAAACGAATAAAAAAAAACATGCTTTCTAGTGACAGCATACGTGTTCACTTTAATTTGCCTCCACTAAAGCCGCATGGCTGTCACTGTGACGATATGATCAATGAATAACCAATGTCAATGGTTGCATGGCAGCTTTAAGTAGTCATATGTGAAACCAGTTGGGGGGGGGGCGGCAGGCGGGGGCAGTGATGTAATGGGGGGGGACACACATCTATAAAAACACATTTTGCAAAAATGAACACGGTATACAGTTAATACTGTCAATTTCTTTCTTTTGCTGATCTCATAGGGAGCCAGAATATGGGGCAATGGTATTTATTTGGGATGAGGCAAACAACATATATAAATTTAATATTAACATCACTTATATCAAAGGTTTTCACGTGACCTTCAGAAATAAATCGTTTACGGTTGCCACAAAAAATATTGACAAATATATGAGATCAAAAATGTCCAAGGCTCACTGCCATAGTGTTGCAGCGGTGTGTAAGAACCACGTTGACATAATATAAAGCAGTCTAATGACCTATGTTTTACCAGCGTTATTAACCCAGGTATAACTTGTCACAAAATCCTAGGAGTTGAGGTCTCATTGCTGAACCCTGGATCAACTAGGCTATTCCAGAAATAATCGTGACATCCTTGATAAAGCTATTCGATCTCAAAACCTAAATCTTTTAAAAGCATATCTCATCGTCATCGTCCATATATGATATCTATCTATTATATTATATAATATTATATTTTTTTTTTTTTTTTTTTTTTTTTTTTTTTTTTTTTTTTTTTTTTTTTTTTTTTTAAGTTTTGTCTTTTTTTAAATATATAGATCTATATATTATATATCACTCATATAGTTTACCGTTTTTTAACAATACTTCAACAATATCTACACGCTGGTTGTATTATAATCACTTTTCTAAAAGACAGGGAAAAGGCTTTTGCACAGGTGTAACTTTCGTGGACTCTCTAGGCATTCAGTAACGTTGTAAGTATTTAAAAGTTTTCAAATGATCAGGTTGACGTTCACATGTTAATTTAGATTGCTGTAGGACCTCACCGTATTAAAAACACTTATATTTATTGTGGATAAATTGTAAAATCATTAGAATGACCGGGCAAATGTATTTGTTATTGCATGTATCCATTGTCAATATAGGTATTGGATTTCAAATTACTCGATCAGTCTTATATCAGTTATGTCTTTATGTATGAATACCCGAATGATATTTAGATATATCCTGAAGAAGTTTGAAATCATAGAGTTAAAATCTACAAAGCTTTGGGGTGATTCAAAGCGTAACCAAGCCAAATAAGACGCTAACATGTCTTGATCTCTTTGATATGACAGTTTGTGACATTCTACTTTACTATCTGCTTCATCACTACTTTCATATCACAAGTATCTCGAGGAATTGTCTTCAGAAATCCAATGCGCTACTTAATCCCTTTAGGGACTACCGTGTCATTATATTTACACGGGAGACGAGGCTATCATCAGAGGCTGTCATGGCATGTAAAATTTAGAGATATCATCTGCTGAGTCCCAGGAGGCCCAATGTCAAAGAGTCCGCTCTTGCTGTACAAGAAATATCAACGTGTAATTTTCTTCTCTGGCATGTTTTTGGGGTATTCTTTTACACTTATGATGCCACATGCAAGCCAACACCTCTTTAGAAAAACCTAAACCAAATAACAAATTGGTTTATTGTATAGAAAGGTGCAAGATTTGGGCAGAATCTTCACTATTATTGTTTGTGTATAGTAGGTAATATTGACTGTTTTTGCACAATTTTAGTGGATACTTATACACTAGAGCAGTCAATTATATCTGTACTGTCACTTGTTTACGTTGAATATTTTACTTTTCAAAAAAAGAGCACCCCAAACCCTCACAAACACTCTGCCAATTAACCTAACATTGGAGGAAACTTTCTCAGGTAACTTTAATCTAGTTTCCTGACATTCATCAATGGGCGATATAATGTATTGCTTTGGTGGCCGTTTGCTATCCTGAAACTATTAAGCCCGGCCATTAAGGTACAATCGGATATTGATTTTGAGGTATCATATTAGCTGTTCAGAGGTGACAGAACAGAGGCATCATATAGTTATGGCATGTTTGTATTTATGGTTGTTTCTCAGACACACACACACCCCCCACACACACAAACATTCTTGGCGCATCTTTCATGCATAAACAATATTTTATTATATGTTTGCAATCATATAGTCCCCTCAGGAACAAAATGAGGAGCTGGTAGCAATATAGTCCTCTAAACGTCGCCCGCAGGTATGGGTATACCTAAGGTATTTGTATTCTAGAGGCAGAGGAAAAAACTGCAAAGCGCTTTGATACATTGTGAAAAGTCCCTGTACATGTATAAATGTCGACATTTAGTTGTACGTGTCTATAATGGAAGCCACGTGATAAACTCCAAAACGTTTTTTCCAAGTTGGTGCAGATAACCTCTGTGACAGTCATCCGTCGCTAAATGATGTTATCTGTTATAAGTCCTTATAAATCCTTAAAATATGTCCCTAAAATGTCAAACGTCACAACAACAACAGCGACAACAACAACAACAATATTAACAACAAGAAACAAATAATACTATTACTAATGATAATTGAAAACAATAGGCGTGAATAGTACGGGCTCCCTTTAATACCTGTGTGAAGGCAGATATAGTCCGCCGGGAGCCATGGTCCGGGCTCCATAGACGACAACGGAATAAAGCGTGAAACTATTGTTGAGTGAAGAGTCAACTGAATCGAGTGCCCTATTCTTTGCCGTTGTAGGTGAACTATGAGTTCGGCGGACTATTAAAACTTCTACACCGGCACGCAAGGCTGATGTTTTGAGTTGCAAATAGATATCTTAATAGGAACAACAAGTTCGATAGCTGCCTATTGCGTAAAAGATGCAATCTCACAGGCTGCCAGCGAGAGGTTTGGAAACTGATGCGCAAACTCTTTGTTGACTGTCGTCCTTCCACCTACGCTGTAAACAATGGCTATTTATAATTCTTGATTGAAACTAAGGTCGGTATCTGACGAATAAATACGTCTGCTATGTGATAATTCCTCCCTGAACGTTTGTGCCTTGAGATAAGGAAATACTTATGTAGCAAAGCGTGGGAAATATTTTCAGCCAGTGTAAAGGCTTCCTTACTATCTTACATCTTCTTTCAAGGTGATGTACACGAGCAACAGCAAAACAACATTTAAAAAAATACATGAATGTTTCGTGGTTCTAATACGCGGACAGCATGTGAACTGATATCTATATAGAAACATCATTAAGACGTCCTGTTCAATGCCAATGTTTTCTGCTCACATCGACGGCTTGCATAATTTGATATGTAGTAGGATGGTGTTGCGTTGGCAGGAAATGAAAACAAAATGGAGTAAAGCTATAATTATCCTCATTGGTTGAAGAACATTTCCAGCAAAGTGGTTGTAAAAGTTCAAAAACTTTCGAGCAGTTTTTGGTTGGTTTTCTTGTTTGTCCTATAAACCTCCCAACATTCTAGGTAGGTGTTCTAAAACAAATTTAAGTGCAAATAAGAAATATGTATCCTTTAGAAAATCTTCCTATTAAAGCTTATTTGAGAAATAGCTCGACTTGTAACATAAGTGTCGAGAAGACGGCATTAATGCCTGTACCCACCACTCTATGCAGCTGTGAAAATTTAAGCAATTTCATTGGCTGATGCCCGGGTTCAATTCGTTTAATTGAACCCAGGTAGTACGCGCTGCGTATTGAAGTTATTTTTAGGTTGAAGCGCTCGCGTCATACCGCGTTTTGCTACTTTCTCGCGCGCTGCCAACGTTGCGTCTCGTTGCGTATGATCATTGCGTTCAACGGGTTGTTCGATTGTTTTCACTGGGTGATGGCAGTCATTTCTTGTTGTATTTAAGCTGTAAAGTATCGCGAAAATGGGTTAAAGATGACCTTAAATGATAATTGCTGTTGAATGAAATCCGACCTCGTTCTTCCACTTAAAATAATGGTATCGCCTTGGGTTCAATTCGTCGTAAAGAGAGTACCGGTTCCCAAAATCATACCTTTATTCTCTAAATAACATGGTCAATGGGATTGGTGGTATTGCTTTCCATCTAGCTGTCGGGGTTGGTACATTTTGTGACCCACTTTGTCTGCTCCCATTTGAATTCAGCAGCCTTGACGGAATAAAGTACAGTATCACGTGCACTTTATTCCGTCAAGGCTGCTCAATTCGACTGGGAGCACGCAAAGTGGGTGCAGTAAATGTACCAACCCTAGCTGTCGCTTATTTTTGCTCGCAGTTTTCTATTTTCTTCTATTTACTATTCCCGTCTATTTGCTTTCGTTTCCGTTATATTTCTTATTAGTTCGTCATTGTCTTCTTTCTTGTATTCTTCTTATTCGACTTCTTTCTTTTCTGCATTCCCTGTCAATCAATAAAGTGTTTGAAAATCATTCGATAATTGACTTCAATAAAAATGAATGGTTTGAAACATCCATGCCTTGTAATATAATAAAAACTAGATAGGTAAAGGGGTTTTCATTTTTACATATTACCTTTGTAAATATTGTATTACCTTAAATGGAAAGGTTGCGTATCTCCATTACGGCTACATTACTTTACAGCTCATGTACTTTTCTTATAAACGCCAGTGTTCGTTTGTTTTAACACCTCCTAACTAATACCTTATGGTTTCTATGGTCCATCAGCATCATGGCTATTTACACGTAATGTTTCTTTCCTGAGGCAAGTGTTTTTTGTCGCCCTATACTCTCTTGTGAGAAGTATCATCATTCATGATCAAGCTATCATCGACGCATTGCCCTTATATGTGAGGGCGACGCTAAATGACGAACGCAGCTCCAAGCATTGTTTGTAATTCATTACCACGTAATTGAACCCTAAACACACAGTGTGTGATACACTCAGCCGCCACTAAAAAGCTCAAGTTGCATTCGAGAAATACAATTAATCACACAGCTATGAAGTAAAATAGAAACGAACCAAAAAAGAATGGCTAATGTATTTAAATCCAAATCGTTACTGTTTCAACATGATAACAGAGCTTTATTCTATAACAAAAGCAGCCAAGATTTTGAAATATTTGTTTTGCCTGATAAGGGCAACCACGGGTTGCAATCTGCATGTTTGTATTTTTCACGTAGGTAGTCCCCCAGAGGGACGTCTCGTACCCTCAAAACTTTTAAAATCATGCCAGATGTTATCGTAAGAGTTCACGTTTGTGATCTACTTTTTTTCTACGCTTCCAGTTATATAACGAACGACTTGTTTATGGATTGCTACTTCAGCGCATCTTATCTCATGAATGATTAAGTGTCGGCAAACACACTACAGCTATTATGTGCAAGTACATAGTTCAAGCTTGTCTCAGATCCGTGCATATAAAAGTGCAAAGGCAGCAGGCGACCCGGCCGACTGACGGTTCTTTAGAGCAAAAGTGGGAATAAATGGTACATATTCGCCTTGGGGAAAGATCTCATACCTGTGCGAGAGAGACGAACCTCAGACTTTCCTAACGTACAAGCAAACCTCTGTTGAGCTTCGCCCCCGCCCCACGGACTTTGAAAAACCTAGTCTTTGATAACGTCTTTGACAAAGACTAGTATATCGGCATACTTATTATTTGAAAAATAGTACTCAGCAAAAACACATATATTGCACATTATACACCAATCCATTTTTTTCAAAATGCAACATTTCACTGGCTATTGCTGGCGCATCCTGCTTGAATTCACCCAAATAGGCAGATCTAGCGAGGATTTTGAATTGTGTGGACTCAGACGTACAAAACATTTGGAAAGAGTTTTGGTTGGAATCCCCCTCCCTAGTAATGGCGGATCAATTCTGACCATGCACGATATGGTCGCTGGATTTGTCTATAATATTGGAAATAAAGATTTGTTTTAGACAGCGAGTACATAGAAAATATATTTTAGATATTTAAAAGAATATATATTTTTTCTCAACCATCTTGATTATCAGTACTATAGTTACCAAAGAGCTTATTGGTAGCTCAAAAAGTAGGTGTGTTCCTGTGTTCTCAACCGTGGTTTGTTAATGATGATTATCGATCAATGTGGGAACTGTTTGAAATTATTACCATCTCCGTGGTTGCGCATATTTCTACCGAAACCCGTAGTTTTCCTTTGAGACTAACACATCAAAAGGCTTGTCATTTCGACTCTTCCTTTAACTCACATTGTAGGCCAGTCAAAATTGTATTGAGAATACCTTTAAAAACAACATATCAAGGTCTACTAAATCAAAGGAGTGGAACATATATTTTAAGGGGGTAAGGTTTATACAGGGGTCAAAATATGAAAAGTATCAAAACGCGTCGCAAAGTATGCCAATGTGTTCGTTACATTTCCAGGATTAAAAAAAAAGTATAGTTTGACATATCTGCAGGTTGTATTTCAATAGTTATGAGTCAAAAATAGGTTCAAGGTCACAATGGGGGTAAATTTTCAGATATATCCGTTCGTTATAAAAATGGTGTCAAATTGTTCGTCTAATGGTACAGAACACGAAAATATACTGATTCACCATCTATAATATTCGTTGCATAATTGGAATGCAAATGTGACTGGGGGCTACAGGGTCTATGGGAGGTCACTAGTCATAGCTCTGTAATTCTTATCTAGAAAGTTCAAACAAAGAATCTATTTATATTTACTTACCTAGTGGGACAAATTTAACAGTTTACAACCAGTCCGATCCAAATCGGACCATTCTATGAATTTTACCCCAGGATGACCTTGAACTGTTATGAGCCTATTGTACTAAAACTATAACGCGTAGATAGGGCAAACTATACTTTTTTTTAAACCTTAGGAGTATCAAAAAAAATTGGTACATCATTTAAATCAATTCGAACAATTCAAATTTTTTACCCCTGTACAAACGTTGCCCCCTTATTTCTACATGTTCCACTAGGTTGATTTTGGTAGACTTTTAATATATTATTTTTGGACTATTTCAGAGTATATTAACACCAAAATTGTTTCTGTTGCAATTTGTGTGGGGGTCAAATCATGAAATTATTGGACTAATGATATTATAATCTCCAAGATCCTGGGGCCCGGTCCTCAAACTCGTGCGTAACCCTACGTGTATACTAACTCATGCGTATGTCCTACATAACAGACCTATTCACACCAGTTACACAGTGCTTTTGACAAATCGGTCCACTCAGGCATGACATACTATACACGTAGATTTACGACTCAGTTTCGGGAACGGACCCCTGGTCGCCTTAGTACTCTCATATCATCAGTGGGTATACGACCTGGGAAAAAGCCCAGTCGCTTTTAAACAGATTTTGGATGTAAACATTTGGTATTGTACCTTTTTTGCGAAACAAAACCTATTAGGCCTAGGCAACACAATTGGTGACGAAAAGGGAACTTCAATGGAGACAAAGCACATTGAAGTTCCCTCTTCGCATGTATCTATTCAATGTTTCTTCGCCTTCAGCTTCCACGCATCCGTATGTTATCAGGCATTGCTCGTAAGTTTATATTCCAAGTGGAATGTTTTAAAAATACACACGTATAAACTAATAGGTCAGAATTGTGAATTACTGGTTCTTCTAATATGTGACCTAATTTCCTCTGTACAATATCAAAAATCATCAAAAATGCACAATATGATATATGTACGTCTGATAAATAGTTGCCACGAATAAATAATGGGAATGTTTTGCAAGAATGTCCTGAAGATACTGTCCGCCGATAAGATAATTTATCAGCAGGTTACGATCAACCCTGACTATAATGAAAGTCTCTCTACAGGGCCTTTTCTATATTACAATTGTTCGGCAATGAATAAAGTATAGTAAGACGATTTCAAAATTAGCATGTGAAACGTCAACCTGATCATTTGAAACTTTTAAATACTTACAACATTACTGAATGCCTAAAGAGTCCAAGAAAGTCTACACCTGTCAAAGCCTTTTACTTTCCTTTTAGAAAAATGTTGGTTATATATATGACTTTATCTTACTTTAAGTGCTACGCAGCCCTTGTTCAGCAATGATACCTCAATTTCTAGTGATGTGACACGTTATACCTGGGTTAAATAACGGTGGTGGTAAATTAATAGGTCATTTAGTCTAGCTTAGTGATGTAACTGATGTCACAAAGCTACACCACTATGGCAGTTAGCCTTGGAAATTGTTGGATCTCATATTTTGTCAATATTTTTGGTGGCAACCGTAAACGATTTATTTCTGAAGGTCACGTGAAAACCTTTGATATAAGTTATGTTAATATTAAATTATATATATGGTGTTGGGACTATCCACAATACATATAATACCATTGCCCCAATTCCGGCTCCCTATGAGACAGGAAATGTGTTTTTAAAGATGTGTGTCCCCCATTACATCACTGCCACCGCCTGCCCCCCCCCCCCCCAACTGGCTTCACATATGAATACGTATTAAAAGAGCTGCCATGAAGCCATTGGCATTGGCATGGTTATTCATTGATCATATCGTCACTTCAGTGACAACCCATGCGGCTTTAGTGGAGGCAAATTAAAGGGAACACGTATGCTGTCACTAGAAAGCAAACTGTTTTTTATTCGTTTGACAAGTGGAATTCCTTTAAGGACGAAATATACTGTGGGTATTGTTTATGAGGAATAATTCGAAATTATGTCCACGCTAATCATGGCATTGACAGCAGTTATCTAAAAAATAACGCTGACGGATTGGCGCTAAGATAGCGATTAAGTTCTCCAAGTCCTTGTTTGATGCTAGACATGAGCATGAAGGCTACTGAGGATAGGAGAAATAATCTTCGTAGGATACCAAGTTTGACCTTGGGATTTTCACAGCAAGCATGAGACCTGACTGAGCGTCTAGGGCGAGAGTCAACTTAGAGCAGCTCAGGAAAAGAGGAGTAATTCCAGCTGCCCTGCGATGACCCAATGGTTAGATGTGGTAAGAAGTGAGCTCACTCTCATCAGGGATGCCGATGATGGAAATGGCACGCCTCTGGATTTTATCAAGTTTGGATAGTGTAGTGGGTGTTACTCCACACCATGCTCAGCTTGCATATTCCATGTTGGATCAAACCATGGATTATATTAAGGGTGCAGCTCGAGGGAGCACTCCTAGTCAATGACTGGCAGTATTAACCACTTTGGTAATCACAGGAGACCAAGACAGGTCCTTCTGATGGAGATACCAAGAAAATCAACCCTGTCGACTTCTTCCAGGGTTGTTCCAAAGAAGTGAAGACTTGGGTGGCCGGTTGCAGTGTCTTTCTAGTTTGATATTATTACAGTTTTACACTTAGCAGCACCAAATAGTACATTCCATTCACTTGCCCAAGACGATTTTCCTACAAATCATTTTGAGAGAGGCCGCAGTTGGGAGTTTTTTAACTTCATGAAGGTCATGAGTGTGACATCGTCTGCATAGAGTATGGATGGATTCAGGATTATTCTTGTGATGTCGTCAATGAATATAATGAAAAGAAGAGGGCCAGGGATTGAACCTTATGTTACACCTGCATTAATCGACTTCTTGCTGGATGCCCTCCCGTTTAGGATGACTCTGATGGAGCGGTCACGCAAAAAGACCTGCAGCCAATTCTGTAACTCTATTGTAGATATGTTCCTTAGAAGATATTTTAGACTCAGGCCGGAAATGACCTCAATAAACTTTGATTTAAATTTCATTAAGTAACCTTTGTAGGGGATGTCAAAGTGTTTTACTACAACTTGGTTTTTATTTAAAAATTGCAGTTCATTCAATTTCTGCAACTGGTCTGTATTAACCCCGTCATTCAAGCAATTTGCATTTTAGTGATCATATTACTTGTTGCAAACTTCCTCGTATGTGACCTTAGCTGCCTGAGCCAGTCAGAGATGATTTGATTATGTTTATATCAGTAAATCGTCTTTTCAGAAACATCAAAAACATTTCCGGATGTTCTACTTAAATTTCCCAACATGTCTGCATTTTAGGGAGTGAGTGTTAGGGTCTTGGGGTGGGGTAGTACGGGGTGGTTTGGTTGTTGTGGGTTGGGTGTTGAGGATGGATGGTGTTGGGTTCTTTGACATGTTTTGTTTTTCAAAGGGGAATGGTGGTGTGATTTCCTGTTAACAATGAATTGTTTGTGGATTAATAATACGTATTTTATGTACTTGCCTCAGTGTTTACTTCTGATTTCCTCCTGGCTAGCTCACTGAGGCAAATTCAATTTGAATTTTTTATCTTTTTAATTTATTTTTTCTTAACATCTGTGTATTGTTTATTTGATGTTCTAGCCAAATATGTAAATAAATAAATTTTAAAAAATAAATCAGTTACGGTAGCTTGTAAACATTAAACAAAAGGTCTTCAAATCCCAAATAGTCATCCCGTAAAATATACGCGTTCTCATCCCCATCGCAGGATGTATATTTGATAAGGCCCTATGCTAGGACCGTTTGCTCAAGTATCCTAACCATGTGAAATGCAGCTAAGCCGACCAGGTGTAGACAAGAAGTTCGATTTCTGTAGAGAGTATATCTATTTCTTGACACGGAGAGTAGCAACGCTTTTGGTGCCTACTATACTTAAAAAGATACCAAATGTTCTTCATGTGTGCTAAATTTACGACTAATTTAGCGCTATTCAATTATAGTTGCGGATATTAGTTCATTACAATATTTGCCGAGTGTCTCTTAGCCCAAGGAACTTCAATTGCTACCGATTTTATCATGCTAAGATCATAGAATGTTCTCATCATTTACAAGAAAGATTGTGTTTAGGCATGAAACCTTGCCTTTCCAACAACTCTATTATCAAATTCCCTACTAGTCTCCACTTGCCTTGACATTAAAAGCAAATTGCACCGAATTTAGACAGAAGGTATTAAACGCTTGGGTAGGGCAATTTAAGCCTTAATTATACGCCTAAGGATACCTTTACCGCAAAGAAATTGAGATGAAGGTCTTAATAGAATGCCAGCACACGTAGTATGTATTGCCTGGGTATGGTCATTTGTCCAATCACGCCCAAGACGCGTTAGTTGAAACTTTGGGACGAAATTAAAACATCATTGAGAACGAACAGTGACACATAGCCTTTGGTCGTCCTCCGAGGCTAGAAGAGGAACAAGCTGGAAATTGAACATTGCAATGTCTCTCAACACCTTTTAAGTAATCAATTTCCCTGAATCTGGCGCGCTGGTGTCAAAGAAATGGCTTGGAAACGGTTAGAGGCCATTTTATTTTATGACAAAGTATTTAGTCATGTGGCTATGTGCCACATACCGTGGGGAAAAATCTCAGACATTACACTAAAGGTTATTCACACAGAAGACAGCTCCCGGACCCAACCATTTCACGACTACACAAGACCGATTTTTTTCAAAATCGGCTACAGTCTTGTTCAAACTTGTTCCCGACCAAGGATGATTAGTCTGCGAGATTCCCCGTCGTCAACGAGACAAGGGAGGCTGAAAAACCAAACGCGTGGTCACGATAGGCGACAACATAATGGAATCAACAAGATCCAGCATGTTTAATTGGCGACGCCACTTGTTCAGTCCCCGATTTGTCGCTGACCTTGAAACGACGGCAACAAGTTGTGAAATGTTGCTGTCAAGACTGCCTCGTGCGATTGTTCGCAGAGTTGTTGACGCAAAGAAAGGTCCCGTCACATGAAGGACTACTCCGCGACCGACCCAACCTCTTCCCACTACACAAGACCACATTCTTTCAAATTGGCTGCCAGTCTTGTTCAAATTACAAGACACGAGATGCTCAATCGCGAGCCAGTAGGCGTCAAGCATGTTACTTGTCCAGTTCTCAATCAGTCGCCGACCTTATCAGACAGCACAAGTTGCTGTCCAGACTGCAAGTCGGCGAGACTTATTATTCTGCTAGGTCGCCCGAGTTTAGTCGCCGATTCAACATGTCCAGTTGGCTTGCATTTTCTCTCCCGCTTGGAGCGGAGTCATGCCGACCAATTCCAACTGCCAACACAACCACTAATGTGCGCACCAAACTATCGGCACCGCTTCCTCAAACCGCCTATGTGTTCAAGCCAGACCTTCCCGATTCCAAAACCCGCCCCGATTTTTTAAGCTGCAAGAAAAATCGTGGCGGTTGTTTTCATTCACCTTTGCCACGTGCTCCCGACCAAACAAATCTGCAGAAGACTGTACAGGACTGTCCCAGACGTGGCCAAAACTACACCTGAAAAAGGAAAATTACTCACGATTTTCGACAAAAATGGTCCAATCGGCACCATCTTGAGCATTCTGGACAAGCGGTTTTCTAGCAATAATGGGTAATACTACAGAACGACCTGAACAGAATCCAGGTCAGACTACTACTTAAAAAGAAAACTAAACTCTGGCTCACGGTTTTCGAAATTGGCCAATCGGCACCAGTCTGGAGCAGTCTGGAAGTGGTTTCTAGCAAAAAATCGGCTGTGTGACTGAGCCTTACCGGGTGTGCAGCAGCCGAAATAGAGTTTACAATGAACCAAGCGTTACCACTAAATTGTCGCTTCCCATTATCCAAAATCATACACACAAAACGCATGACCTACTGACCAAGTTGATCGTTAATAAAGCACTTTGCTTTCAGTGCCCTACAATTACTATCTAGAAAGAACAGGCTGTTTAATTGTATCATTCTTTTGAGAGTATAGTTCCAAGAAAGTAAATAATAGGCTATGCGCATCCAAGCTATATAACGCGCACACAGAAACGCATCCCGTATTGGAGTAACGGACCGTAGACAGTCACAGCTGTGTTCAAATGTTGCCGTATAAATCTTTATGGTCGTCATCGGCGTCATCGTCACCATCATTACCATCATCATCAATCGTTTGCCAAATAATGCACTCCCATGATAGAAACCTGTGGTAGATATCGGTGAGATAGTTTCGGAAATATGTTACAGGACATCTCTCCCAGACGGTTCGGCTCATAGCCTGGGAACACACATCTCGAAAACCAAGTCGTTTCTAACTAAGCATTGTATAGCGCCTCTTTACCAGCCAAGCCGATTTTCGATGACATCATCAAATGATCATGAACCAAATTTCCGATGGGTCAATTTACAAATAACCACCGTCAAGGACGATGTCATCGGTAATCCACAACAACATGTATACATTAGGGTAATGAACTGTAGACAAGATTACGCCTCTACCCACACTATTAAAAGATGTGGACCCCATCTCACCCCATTTACGTGTCGTCTTGGCACACAGCGCCCGCCATTGTTGAATCGCGGTCAGAAAGTAATTTGAGCCACCGCGACCTTGGCAAATCTTCACTGCGCTAGGGAGTTATCAACAGCATCATAATCGGCTGAGCGTGGGAAACTCCACGTACACACAGTGTCAGATAGCGTTCATTCGGATTTTTTGTACATTGCGGTACACTGGAGATTGCGCAAAATACTTGGCCTATTGTAACGATTTACGCACCAAAATATCCCAACTAAATTGTCTAGTCAGGTGACTAGTTTATAATATAGGTTTATTTTTGAAAAAAGAAGAAAAAACGTGAAGAATACGATACATACAAGCACTTTTCTTACCTTATCAGCTGGCTCAATTTTCGATTGCTGCTGTCAAGTCATGCCACACGCCAGGCACTCAAAAACTAGTAAGCTAAAGGGTTCATAGAGTAGAGGTCACAAACAACTCAGCAATCGTGCATAGAGAGAAATGTAGAATGATAGTAACCATTTACTACCATCGTTTTCGTCAGTATTGGTTGTTTCTGTCTTAAGCACAACTGCATGTTATGATTTCAGATTTGAAAAGCCCGGTTGCCAAAACAATTGATGTGTACTTATCATTCCATCATGAAATGGACAAGTCTGTTTTGCTGACTCGTAGTTCGTTGGACCATATCTTGAAAACCACTCAACCAAAATGAATAATTTTTTCAGGCAAGATGCTCAATTAGCCATTCTTAATGATAAAATAAAATCAACGCTATCATATTACAGAAAGTGGAAACTATCACTTTCATTTTAAGTAAAGTTTTTATTGGGTCACCCTGTAAATGCTACATGTAGAGTCTTAAACATCAGCTGGACGGATCACATTCCAAACACCGTCGTAGAAGAAGAAGATGAAGATGATGATAATGATGATGATGATGATGACGATGATGGTGATGATGATGATGATACAAACGACGGATTGTAGAAAGACGGTCTGAATCAAGCTAGATTATTAAGAGAGGTTAAAGGTATGCTCAATGTTTTCAATTTTAGAATAAGGGTTTAATCCAAGACAATTTTTTCGATGTTTATTCCCTCTTATTCAAAACAAAGGGTGTTACACTGGAATAGTAATTTTGCTATATTTTGCTTGATTTAGTCTATAATTTAGCATTCATAATTTTACTATAACTAAGATAGAAAAATACGAAATGCAAGTTTGATCTTTCAATACCTTGAACTCTAACATTTTCAAGTAATTTGATTACACCGGTGAAGTGACTATTATGGTACTATCCTTAGTCATATATATCGCCCGATATTTCTATTGTTGCTGTTGCTGTAGTATTTTGTTATAGTTGGTTGTGGTCGATTGTGGCTGGTTGTGACAAACTTGACATATTGGGTAAATGCCGAATTGCACCAATCCTAACATCCATGCAGGGCCATTGTCCGTTTATCTACAGTTATAATGTAAAACTACAGCACAATAAAACTACATCACAATAAAACATTATTGTGGTGTAAGGCTTCAAAACCAAATGACCAAATGATATTAGCATTCAGTGTTTTGTGATGTCTACATGACCGTGTAAAAATAATGGCTGCAGAAATGGAATCAAGAGATCGTCGTTCTTCCAAATAGATGAATAAAGCTTCATTGCCACGTGGATGCCCTTGGACTTAACTAGCAGACACTAGCGTCTAGTCCATGCCCTGAGGGATTCTAGTTTAGTTTCATCCCATATGATCCCTAACCAGGCCACTACAAGCAACAATCTGATATGTGTAACATGAACGATGCTAGTTTTAAATTTTAAAATTTTGCCTGAGGTGTGATTTACACGCTTGCACTGTTTGAGGAAACTTTCAATGCAATTAATACTCCATACAAATTTGGAAACATAAAGATTGTACTTGATGGCAAATCTCCTGAGTGCATTGTAACGCAAGTTAATTTGAAATGAATGTGTCAATGGAGTATGGTCAGGCCAAACCTCCCCTGCGTTTGGAAAGAGGATGTTTTAAAAGCAGGAGCCAAATTAATGTTTAAAAGGCCAACTTATCAAACATACCAGGGAGGTGTATTGTCTGACAAGTCGCTATTGTTGATCTGTTAATGTTCCTGTTATTAATGTTGCTGCTGTTTCTGCTGTGCTCAATGGCTGTTCTTGTAACAAGGATTTGCACACAATTACACACTGTGGAAACAACCTAATTAATAATATTTTAATTATTTGGCATTAGCCTTCATCATGTTCACGATGGGCGCAAAAATATGGACGATTTGTAGCCATTTGAAAGACGTGTACTGACATGTGGAATGCGGACTTCTTTTGTTCATGCCAGAGAGGATGGCTTAAGAAACTGTATATTCAATGCTGTCCATTGCACACATCCATACTTCAATGCCGGCAGCAAAGACAACAGACAGGCAGCCATTCACAAAGCGCCGCATAGTAAACTAACATTTAACTGGACCTATTATACAGTTTAATTAAAAAAGTTAAACCGTCATTACACCGATTTTATACTTAATTCTTACTCCTCTTACAATAAGAATATTAAAAATGATTAAATCAAAGAAAGATTTTACAGTAATTCTAACCAGTAATTTTTTTACCTGTAGTCTAAATCTAATACACAATGCTATGCAAATCGAATTGACACAAAAGCGTTATTTTGTCATACTTGGATCAACAGCCTGAATCAGCCATCACGGATTTTTCATGATGTCACCTTACACCTAAAAGATTTAAAAATGTATTTTGCTAAAGTTTGCATGGAAAATAATTTAGTTTATTTACTATTAAAAGTTCTATAAATGTATCAAACAAGACGTATTTTCTTTAAAATATCAATGACAGCTTTCAACTTTTTACCTTGACCCTCTTGAAAAGCACATTAAATCGATTTTTAACACATTTGAACAATATTAATTTCTAGTCTTTACAAATTTATTTTATTGATATACAGGCCTGGTGTACTTTATTTGTAGGGAACAATGAAAACATTTATACCATTTTGGAATTTGACAAAAATCGATACCACTGTTGTCATGGTAACAATCAACCTGGCAATTCTACAACTAGCCTAAAATTAAGATACACATTATTATCTAATTCGATTACCCATTCATCTCGACAAAAGCTAGGCACTCGATGTGTATTCATGTGCATACACCGAAGCCGTCTGTGATCTATATCTCTTTGCCGCGGTCGATGTAGAGACTACAAGAAAAGCTGTCCACAAAACTTTGTAATTTGACCGGATGTTGTGACCCCTGACTGTAGGGGTTTTGGAAAGTGTATAGTACATTCAATTTCCATCTTTTTTGGCAAGTTGTTGTCACCAAATAGAGGAGAATTTTATTCAGAAAATACCGAAAACCCCATTAAAATCCCTCATTTCTTTGTGGAGCTACGATGTAGAAAATAAGCTTGCATTTTGGGTGTTTTTGTGACCCGTAATTGTTAAAAATCTTGTGAAAATAATATGAAAATATTCCAATCACTTCCGACTCTTGAGAAACGGTGTTATGAAAGTTTAATGTACATTATAACAAAGTATAACTTCTGAACTGGTGCCCAAGTGCGCCCATACGTGGAATTCTACCTCGAAAACCCACCAAATTGTAATATTTTAACTTCCGGTTATGTTGAATTTGTTTACCGTTGTGGCTGTTTGATAGCCGATACCATGTCGAACTGAGTCCAATGTCTGTTTCATCTGAATTATGAGTGTAATAAGTCATACATTATACCTAATTAAATGTATAAATTATAGATTAATTAACCATCGTCTTCCGAAGGGGGGGGGGGTTGTTACCACTCTCTTCTATTCTTTTCGCCCTACTAAAACCCCCATTTTCCGGTGTCAAATGAGTTAATGCAATTGCCAATTGACATTTATGTTCCGTTTCATGCCCCCCCATCAAAAAATACTACCGGGGTATAGCAAAGGTAAAGGGTGATCCCAAAGTTGTGAATATGGTGTGCCCCCCCCCCCCCCATTTCGGGAGGGAAATACCAACACGCCTATCAGTACGTCACAGGAATATCGCATACATTTGATTTTAGTTGCAATGGATAGCAGATGTTCCTCCTTCCTTTGATACCAAAATGAGTACCAACATAATAACATTATTTCATAATGACGTCATAACGTCTCTACATGATGGAAAATGTTTAAGTGTTACAATATTATTTATTTGCCACTAAATTTGCAAAATATCAATGTTTCTTCCTATATGCAGTATTTTATTACATTATGTCAAGTTTGTCACAACCAGCCACAACCAACTATAACAAACTACTACAGCAACAGCAGCAATAGAAATATCGGGCGATATATATGACTAAGAATAGTACCATATGGTAGTCACTTCATCGGTGTAATAAAATTACTTACTTAGAGTTCAAGCTATTGAAAGATCAAACTTGCATTTCGTATTGATCTATCTTAGTTATAGTAAAATTATGAAATCAAGCAAAATATAGTAAAAGTTACTATTCCAGTGTAAATTCCTTTGTTTTGAATAAGAGGGAATAAAAACCTTTATTCCAATATTGAACACATTGAGCATACCTTTAACCTCTCTCAATCTAGCTTGATTCAGAGTAGGAGTCTCAATCGAGGATTAGAATTACCGTCTTTCTACAACCCGTCGTTCAACAATTATAGCAAATGTGATCCAGAGGGCAATAACATAGGATTTCTTGTGCTGAGTTCATATGTCTACGTGTCGAAAATTAAATACATGTTTAAGTATTTTGATGTTGATGTCTGTTGTAACCCCAATACAAGACGAAATTGTAGAACACGATTGTTTAGAACATAGCAAAACGCTCAAGACAGACAAAGTTGTTTTTATACTCCTTATTAATTTTGTAGAAATGCCTAAACATTTATTTTAGAAATACAGTATGAAAATCTTTCTCTTGGAAAAGGTTAAGACATATCATATACGATATGTGATCCGTCCAGCTAATGTTTAAGACTCTACATGTAGCATCTATTATTTGGTCTTCATTTTCCTACTGATAATCTAAATCGAAAACCTGTTTTCATTAACTCCACATCCCTACGGTCAATTTTAGCTATGGTGATAATGTTAGTATTACGCCCCGGTACCATCTCCTAAACGGGTTGATGCTGCAGCACTATAAGGCCAGACTTCCAGATATTGTACAAGTTGTTGCAGTCGGACCAAACGTGTGATTTTCTGCATCTGCAGTCCTGAAGTAAGTTTTATACTTATACCTCAAATAATTAATTCACATTAGTTGTGTTGGGATATTAATTAGGAATGTTCAAGTTGTTCATTCATTAAGATACAGAGCAACAGTGGTGGTGCCCCTGTATAGAAAAGACGTCCACTCTATATTAGGACAGAAACAACCAATACTGACCAAAATATGGTAGTAAATGGCTACTATTATTCTGGATTTCTCTCTATACACGATTGCTGAGTTGACTGTGTCCTCTACTCTATCCACTCTTTTGCAATCCTTGAATCCTTGTACGATGATTTTAAAACGTAAGATGTCCACTGTATAGAAAAGACTGAATCAACTGACCAAAATAGAGAGTAGTAAGTAGCTATACTGCATGGTTGCTCCGGTAACTGTCTCTACTTTCTCTTTAATTTCTAAGGCTTCCGTTATAAGCTTGTACCTCAATTTGGGCTGGTTCCAATGACTGAAGTTGGGCTGAGTAGATGGGTCCACATCTTTTAATAGTGTTAGTAGAGGTGTAATCTTGTCTGCAGTACATAGCACTCATGTAGTTGCTGGATTGCTGGTGACATCGTCCTTAACGGTTGTTTTTTGTAAAAGGAAATTTGGTTCATGATCATTTGATAATGTCATCGAAATCGGCTTGGCTGATAAAGAGGCGCAATACGATGCTTAGTTAGAAACGATTTGGTTTACAAGGTGCGCTTTTCCAGGGCATGGGCCGAACCGTCTGGGAGAGATAATCGTCCTGAAACATGTTTCCGAATCCATCCGTCTCACCAATATCTACCGCGGTTTTTTTCATGGGAGGAGCATTATTTGGCAATCAATTGATGATGATGATGATAGTGATGATGATAACGATGACGACAACAATATAGATTTATACGGCAACATTTGAACACTGTGACTCCAAAACAGGCTAAAATTTAAACAACGTTTAAAGTTAACCATGCTTTGAGAATTGCAATTATTTGAGCAGGCGTTTAAATTGCGATTTAACCAGTGATTAGCGTTAAACATCGTTTGAGAATACGGGCCTTAAAATTTGGAGTAATGTGATCATTAAAAAGCAGATTGCTTGAATGACGGGAGTTAATACAGACCAGTTGCCAAAATAGAATGAGCTGCAATTTAAAAAACAAGTGTGTAGTTATATTAGTAAGTTAAAGAGTTGAATCCCTACAAAGGCTACTTAATGAAGTTTAAATCAAAGTTTATTGAGGCCATTTCCGGTCTGAGGCTAAAATATCTTCAAAAGAACATATCTACAATAGGCAAAGTAGCACATTGAAGCTACTTGTACAGATGCATGTTAAAAATCCGTACAAGTTAATGGAGGTCAGTAAGAGGTCTTTCAATGTCATTAAGGGTCAAAGGTCACATTTTCAAAACGCTTCTATTGATCTGAAATTTGGCCGAAATGATCCTTATGACCTTCTAAACATGTTTAAAACATTTTCAAAATCATTGAAGGTCGTTAAAGGGCCATTAAGTGGTCACTTCCAGCCTGAGTCTAAAATATCTTCAACAATGATATCTACAATATGCAAGGTAGCAATTTGATGCTCTTGTACAGATGCATGTCAAAAATGCCATAAGTGTCAATGGAAGTCATTCAAGGTCATAAGCTGTCAAAGGAATTGAGCTGAAATTTAACTGAAATGATCCTTATGACATTCTAAACGTCTAAATATTGCACGTTAAAACTTGCAAGATCCTCCTGGCAGGGAGTAATGGGGTCAAAGGTCAATGGTTATAACTTCTCCACAATTGGAATGCACCACATATAAACCTTGGGCCAGTGGTTCTTGTGATCACGTTTAGCTGCAATTGGGCAAAGTGTTTTGTCTAGGAGATAAAAAACCAGTCAACCTAACCCCAACCTAACCAAAACACACAGACACAGAAAGAATCTGCTGTCGAAAACTCCCCATGCCCTTTAAGGTCAGGGGGATAAAAACTTACAAACTCATCCAAGGTCATTAATGGGGCATAAAGAGGTCAAAGGTCACATTTTAAAGTCTAAAAACTTTATTCAATCTCGACTGTGCTCGCTCGCTCAGATCTGTCTTCAGATCTACATGTAGTTTGTATTAGCACGATCTAGTTAGGCTGATTGTTTTTTGTGGTGTGAAATTCTTTACGATCTGCTTAATGTCCAAGGTAATGGAGCGACTAATCTACGAAAAGAAAACAAATCGGCTTTAGGTCCGCCATTCTACATCTGATACCCTGACCTATGTTTCCCAATGCATCACTAGTTTCATCAATGACAGAGCGGAGGCAAGAATTGTCTGTCTCGATATCAGCAAAGCATTCAACAGAGTGTGACATCCTGGTCCACTGGGCAAGCTTTCTGGCTTAGGATTCTCAAATAAGTTACTGAATTGGCTGGAGGACTACCTGCACGACCGCTCTCTCAGAGTTATTCTAAACGGGAGGATATCCAGCAAAAGGTCGATTAAAGGTGTACCACAAGGTTCAATCCTCGGCTCTCCTTTTTCATTATATTTATTGACGATCTCACAAGAAGATCCTGAATGGATCCATCCTCTATGCAGACGATGTCACATTCATGACATTCATGAAGTTCAAAGAGGACAAACTCCCAACTGCAGCCTCTCTCAAAAATGAGTTGCACGAAATCGAGACTTGGGCAAGTGTTGTGAAAATCACAAGGTCCAGCTTGGCCTTCCATAGAAGATCATTTCACCCGTTCTCTATAGTCTTTATGCTCGTGTCTAGCATCAAACAAGGACTTGCAGAGCTTCAAAAGGGATGTTAATCGCTATCTTGGAGCCAAAGTGTCAGCGTTATTTATTAGATAACTGCTGTCAATGCCTTGATTAGCCTTGACATAAAAAAATCTAAGCTGCAAAATTCGAATCATTCCTCATAAAACATAACCACAATATATTTCGTCGTTAAAGGAATTCCACACGTCAAACAAATAAAAAACGCCTTTGCTTTCGCGTGACAGCAAACGTGTTCCCTTTAATTTGCCTCCACTAATGCAGCATGGGAGTCACAGTGACGATATGATCAATGAATAACCAATGCTTGTGGCAAAACAAATGTTTTCAAACACTGGATTAAATTTACGCCAATTTGTTTTTCAATTTTAGAAACAGGATTACGTACTTACCGGACCGCCGTATTATTTTACAAAGTAAATCATACGCATAATTTAACATATATGAACAAACACTAATTCGGTTTAGGTTTTTTTAACAATACTATCGCTAGTGGTATAAACCAACATTTTTCTAAAAGGAAAGTAAAAGGCTTTGACAAGTAGACGCTCTCTTGGACTCTTCATCAGAATGACTTGAAAATGTATTTACTTTTACATGTATCAAATGTCAATATAGGTATTGGATTTCAAATTACTTGATCAGTTATGTCTTTATATATTAATACCCGAAAGATATTTAGATATATCCCGAAGAAGTTAAATCCTAGAGTTAAACTCTATAAAGCTTTGGGGTGATGATGATGGATTCAACAGCGTAACAAGCCAAATGAGACGCTAACATGTCTTGATCTCTTTGATATGACAGTTTGTGACATTCTACTTTACTATTATCTTCTTCATCACTACTTTCATATCACAAGTATCTCGAGCAATTGTCTTCAGAAATCCAATGCGCTACTTAATTTCTTTAGGGACTACCGTGTCATTATATTTACACGGGAGACGAGGCTATCATCAGTGGCTGTCATGGCACGGAAATGTTAGCGATATCATCTGCTGAGCCCCGGGAGGCCCAATGTCAAAGAGTCCGCTACTGCTGTACAAGAAATGTCAACGTGTAATTCTCCTCTCTGGCATGTTTTTGGGGTATTCTTTTACACTTATGATGCCACATGAAAGCCAATACCTCTTTGCAAAAATAAAATAAATAACACATTGGTTAATTCTTTAGAAAAGTGCAGGTTTCGAGAAGAAAATGTTCATGGAATTCAGAAACATTCATATCTTCGACAGACATATTGTTGGTAATATTGACTGTTTTGTAAAATTTCAGTGAATACTTGCACACTAGACTAGAGCAGTAAATCATATTACCACTCACTTGTTGTCGTTGCATATATTTTTTACCTTTCAAAGAACACATGAAACCTTCACAAACGCTCTGCCAATTAATCTAACATTGGAAGAAACTTTCTCAGGTGACTTTAATCTATTGTCCTGATATGTGCACCACTAGCATTCACCGATGGGCGATTTAATGTAATGCTTTTAATCCTTAAATCATTCGAGTATAATCAGTTGATTCTTTTAGGGAGCACAATAGCTGTTAAGAGGTAACAGGCCAGAGGCGTGAAATAGTTTATGTCAACAACAAACAATCAATTAAAAACAATAATCGTGAAAAGTACGGGCTCCCTTTAATATCAGAACACAAGGCTGATGTTTTGAGTTGCAAATAGATTTCTTAATAGGAGCAACAAGTTCAAACCAACTCGATAGCCGCCTGTTTCTGTTTCTGTTGAGGTAACTTCCCTTTGGGAAACTCGGCAAAGTAGACAAGCTACATCGCGCCAAGCTGGTATGACCAATTACATTTAGAAACATTTTACGTCTGGAAAGTCAATCATCGTGGTTGATTTCGTAGACGGCAGAATTTAATCTAGGGCCTTGTATTAAAGCGGAAGCAACGCCCGACCGGGTGTTCGAACCTGCGACCCTGAGATTACAAGTCAAAGGCTTTGACCATTGCACCACACGACCCACGACGTTCAGGGACAGACGGCGTGGGTCGCCTATCTCGTAAAAGATACAATCTCACAGTTGAGTATTATTTTGAGGTTGCCAGCGAGAGGAGGGTTAGAAACTGATGCGCAAACTTGTTGTTGACTGTCATCCTACGCTGGCTATTTATAATTCTTGATTGAAACTAAGGTCGGTATCTGACGAACAAATGTGCTATGTGATAATTCCTCCCTGAACGTCTGTGCCTTAAAATAAGGAAATACTTATGTAGCAAAGTTTGGGAAATATTTCAGCCAGTGTAAAGGCTTCCTCACTATCTTACATCTTCTTTCAAGGCTATGTACACGAGCAACAGTAAAACAAAATTTTGAAAAAAAAAAAAACAAGACATGGATGTTTCGTGGTTCTAATACGCGGACAAAATATGAACTGTTTTCTATATAGAAACATCAATAAGACGTCCTATTCAATGCCTATGTTTTCTACTCACATATTTGACGGCTTGCACGATTTGATATGTTTACTGTAAAAGTGCATTCGACTCTTTGTACCTACACTGACGGGCATGTAAACCGTGATATTTTAAAATGTAGTTAACAGAGTTATGCACCACAAAGTTTGGTAATTATTTATTGTGTACCACTACACAGTTTAGCGCTCATCCTCAGTAGGATAGTTGTTGCGTTGACTGATAATGAGAACAAAAATAGAGCAAGTGCGTTTTTTATATAATAACAGGGTTAAGAAAATTGGTAGTATTGCTATCCATGTACACACACTGGCCAAAAATATTGCAACATGCGGAAAAGCAATTTATATTCAAAAATTGATTTAAAATTGTACCAGGAGTTCCTGACTACACATTACGTAATCCTTGTCAAAGTCGTGATTTTCAAACAGATGCTGTTTGCCAGAATCAAGTAGTGCGAAAAATGTGTAATTTGATTGTCATGATCTCTAAATATGGCGGTTTAAAGGAGCTGCCTAATAATAACTTGCAGATTGTGCTCCAGAAGAAATACAGGCACAGGAACGTCAAAAAGGCTGCAAAATAGTCGCTAATTGACATTTACGGGTTTGTCATGGTCTACTCTACATGTTTAGGGCGAAAATCGGTGTGGTTGTATGGACCGAAAATGAGATAATGTCAATAAAAGATGGGAGCATGTTCATCACCGTTGGACTCGGGAAATTTAATGGCAAGAAAGAGGTCACGTGTTAACTTGAAAATAACTTTTTAGTCGCGCCGTTGCCATTGTGCTGTTTGTCATGCAATGTGAAACGCGTAATTAGACATGTTTTACGTAAACCACGTGATTTATCATTCGAATTGCATTTCGGGTGTCTCCGAATTTCTCGAATTTTTCGAAGACCACTGTCTTCCATTTACTTTATCTCATTTCCGGTCCACATAACCACTATGATTTTCTCCCATAAACATTTAAGTAAACCCTATTGAACCCGTACTATTCATTAAGCGTCTGTTTTGAAGCCATTTTCTTTTGTGTCTGTATTCCTTCTGTAGTGCAATCGGCAAGTTATCGTTTGCTGTTCCTTTAATCTGCCATATTTAGGGAACATGACAATCAAATCAAAAGTTTTTTCACCATCTTGGATTCTGGGAAATAGCATCTGTACGAAAACCACAACTTTTAAAATTTAATACGTATTGTGTGGTCAAGAATCGATGGTATAATTTGAAATCAATTGGTGATTATGAATTTCGTTTTCTGCATGTTGCAATACTTTTGGCCAGTGTGTGTACCTGTCGCTTGTGTTTGCTCGATGTTTTCTTTTTTCTACTTCACCTATTTACTATTCCCGTCTATTTGCTTTCGTTTCCGTTATATTTCTTATTAGTTCGTCGTTGTCTTCTTTCTTGTGTTCTTCTTATTCTACTTTGTGCTTTTGTTCCACATTTCCTGTCAATCAATAAAGTGTTTGAAAATCATTCAATAATTGACTTCAATAAAAATGAATGATTTGAAACCTCCATGCCTACTAATATAATAAAACCTAGATAGGTAAAGGGGTTTTTCATTTTTACATTAGACTATTATGTTACTTTAAATGGAAATGTTGCGTATCTCCATTACGGCTTCATTACTTTACACCTCATGTACTTTTCCTATAAACGACAGTGTTCGTTTGTTTTAACACCTTCTAACTAATAACTTATGGTTTCTATGGTCCATCAGCATCATGGCTATTTACACGTAATGTTTCTTTCCCAAGGCAAGTGTTTATTTTGTCGCACTATTCTCTCTTGTCAGAAGTATCATCATTCATGATCAAGCTATCATCGACGCATCGCCCTTATATGTGAGGGCGACGTTAAATGACGAACACAGCTCCAAGCATTGTTTGTAATTCATTACCACGTAATTGAACCCTAAACACACATTGTGTGATACACTCAGCCGCCACTAAAAAGCTCAAGTTGCACTCGATTTGAGAAATAAAATTAATCACACACATATGAAGTAAAATAGAAACGAACCAAAAAAGAATGGCTAATGTATTTAAATCCAAATCGTTACTGTTTCAACATGACAACAGAGCTTTATTCTATAACAAAAACAGCCAAGATTTTGAAATATTTGTTTTGCCTGATAAGGGCAACCACGGGTTCGGGTTGCAAATCTGCCATGTTATATTTTTAACGTAGGATAGTCCCCCAGAGGGACGTCTCGTACCCTCAAAACTTTTAAAATCATGCCACATGTTATCGTAAGGGTTCACGATTGTGATCTACTTTTTTCTACGCTTCCAGTTATATAACGAACGACTTGTTTATGGATTGCTACTTCAGCCCATCTTATCTCGTGAATGATTAAGTGTCGGCAAACACACTACAGCCTATTTATGGGCCAAAGTACATAGTTCACGCTGTCCCCCTCAGATCGTTGCAAATAAAAGGCAAAGGCAGTAGACGACCCGGCCGACTGACGGTTCTTTAGAGCAAAGTGGGAATCAATGGCACATATGGACCTTGGGGAAAGATCACGAACCTCAGACTTTCCTAACATTACAGCACACCCTCTATTGAGTTTCGCCCCCACTTACACCCCCACGGACTTTGAAAAAACCGAGTTCTTTTATAACGTCTTTGAGAGACAAGATTAGTATAAAAGGGGTTTTAGATCGGCATACTTATTATTTGAAAAAAGATACATCACCAAAACATACTCAGAACATTACTTAATTCTTATACTGCTCATTATACACCAATCAGTTTTTTCAAATTCAACATTTCTCCTCTGGCAGCTATTGGCTTGGCGCATCCTTCTTGAAATTACCCCAAATTGGGCAGATCAAAAACGAGGATTTTGAATTGTGTGGACTCAGACGTACAAACCATTTGGAAATAGTTTGGTGTGGAATCCCCCTACCCAGAAAATGGGCGATCAATTCTGACCATGCACGATATGGTCGCCGGATTTATCTATAATATGGAAATAAAGATTTGGTTTTAGATACCGATATCACATAGAAAATATCTTTTAATTAGTTAAAAAGAATTTATTATTTTTTTTCTCAAGCAATCAGTAGATTCTCAAGTACTATAAGCTAACAAGCGCTTATTGGTACCAAAAGGAGGTGTTTTCCTTGTGTTTCTCAAACCGGGTTTGTGTTTTATTGGATTGATTATCATCAATTTTGGGAACTGTTATCAATTATTACCATCTCCGTGGTTGCGCAAATATTCTACCGAAGTCGTTAGTTTCCCTTCGAGCCTAACACATCAAAAGACTTGTCAATTCGACTCTTCCCTTCAACTCACCAATGATAATCATTTCACAAGATCCTGATTCGCCTTATGCCTCATATCTCAGGGCTATACGACCTGGAAGAACCAGTCGCTTTATTTTTTTTAAAACAGATTTTGGATTGTAAACATTGGTTATTGTACCTTTTTTAGCGAAACAAAACCTATTAGGCAACACAATTTGGTGACGAAAGGATCTTAATTGAGACCAAAGCACATTGAAAGTTCCCTCTTCGCATTGTATCTATTCAATGTTTCTTCGCTCTTCACCTTCCACGCAAGTTTATTTTCCAAGTGGAAATGTTTTTAAAAATACTACCCCGTATAAATCTAATAGGTCAGAATTGTGAATTACTGTTGCTTCTAATATGTGACCTAGTTTCCTCTGTACAATATTAAAATCATAAAAATGCACAATATGAATAGATTGTACGTCATCTGATCATGGTCTGCACGAAATCAATAAAGGATGTTTTGGGCAGAATGTCCTGAAGATACTGTCCGCCGATAAGATATATTTATCAGCAAAGGTGTTACGATCAACCCTGACTATAATGAAAGTCTCTCTACATGGCTTTGTCCTATTGTTCGTCACTGAAATAAAGTATAGTAAGACGATTTTTCAAATATTGGTTTTGAAGCATCTTCTAAAAGATAAAAACCCGAAAAGCACAAAATGATTCAGCATCCTTCAAACTATAGAAATACGCCTTCCAACCTTTTCCCCAAACTTCGAAAATAGGATTCTCATTTATAACCCAACTAACTAGGATGATTTTACATCCTAAACACGAATTGCCATTGTTATTTTAGCATCGGTTTTTGTTGTTTGAACTCGTTCCCTTTATCCTTGTGATTAAAATAGAATGCCTTAAATGTCACAAGAAAATTCATATACAGTGTATAACAGGATAATCTTTTAGATTTCAAGGAAAACACATCCAGTATACTTTATTTGTACTGTTGCTGCATGGATTCGTATGTGTTCTGTTGAACATTCCATTCAGTATGGATGTTTCGAAGTGTCTTTGATTTTGTTTGAAGAGGAAAGTCTTAAGTGGGAGGATTGGGTTGTAAAATGTAAACTTTTATGGATCATACACAGGTTCTTGTTCTTAATTTGGCCTCTTTTCACTATACAAATAACCATATGTGTATGTGTGCAATCTCGCGTTTGCGCCTGTGTGTAGACCCAGAACGAAACTTACTGAGATATACTTGTGTTTTTTCTTTTCAAATGGCCCATGTGTGACTTTATTACCTTTTGTGTCTAGCCACACAAGAAATATCATGTTCAGGACAAGGTACACATAAAAGAAACACAAGAGCCATATAAAAGATACACAATTAATGTTAGAATGTTGGGCGAAACCCACAAGCAAAACGTCACACGCGTATACTTCTGTTAGTGTGTGTGTGTGGTATCATCCAGTTTGCTCAACCCAATTTATAGTGTTTCTAATGTGTACATTATCTTTAACATACTATCCATATTCAGGTTGATCCGACTGGCTATTCAGAAAAGTGTTGTGACCTGATATATTTGGATTAAAATATTTCTTGTATGGGATATATAAATATTCACCCAAACAATGTCCATTTTTAATTAAGTAAATAAAGTAGAATCTTTGCGGTTGATAAAATGTAGATTTTACTGAAAATTACATCGTTTTCGTTTGGTTTTGTAATGGCTTACTTTGCAATTATTGTTATTAATCTATATATATAAGTGTATCTTAATTCTAGGCTAGTTGTAGAATTCGCAGATTGATAGTTACCATGACAACAATAGGATCGATTTTAATAAAATTCCAAATTGGTATAAATGTTTTCATTGTTCCCTACAAATAAATTCACCAAATAGGTTGAAATTAAAGTACACAGGCCTGTATATCAATAAAATAAATTTATAAAGACTAGAAATTAATATTGTTTCAAATATTTTAAAAATCGCTAAAATCAATTTAATGTGCTTTTCAGGAGGTTCTAGGAAACAATAGAAAGCTGTCATTGACATTTTAAAAACTACGTCGCCTTTGATACATGGTAAACTTTAGCAAAATACATTTTAAAATCTTTTAGGTGACGTCATGAAAAATCCGTGATGGTTAATTCAGGCTGTTGATTCAAGTATAACAAATAACGCTTTTTGTGTCAATTCGATTTGCATAGCATCGTGTATTAGATTTAGACTACAGGTAGAAATATTAATGTTAGAATTAATGTAAAATTTTTCTTTGATTTAATCATTTTTAATATTCTTATTGTAAAAGGAGTAAAAATTAAGTATAAAATCGGCGTAATTACGGTTTAACCTCTTTTAACTAAACTGAATAATAGGTCCAGTTAAACGTTAGCTTACTATGGGGCGCTTTGTGATTGGCTGTTCATCCGCTGTCTTTGCTGCCGGCATTGAAACATGAATGTGTGCAATGGACAGCATTGAATATAAAGTTTCTTAAGCCACCCTCTGGCACGAACAAAAGGTGTCCGTATTCCACATGTCAGTACACGTCTTACAAATGGCTACTAATCGACGCGTCCATACTGTTGCGCCTATCGTGAAGGCTAGTGCCACGTTCTCTTCAGTAACAAATGTTCACTTAATTAAAATTTCATTAATCGGATTGTTTCCACCGTGTGTAAATATGTGCAAATCATTGTTACAAGAACAGCCATTGATCACAGCAATAGCAGCAACATTAATAACAGGAACATTAACAGAACAACAATAGCGACTTGTCAGGCAATACGCCTCTCTTGTATGTTTGATAAGTTGGCCTTTTAAACATTAATTTGGCTCCTGCTTTTAAAACATCCTCTTTCAAAGCGCAGGGGAGGTTTGGCCTGACCATATTCCATTGAAAAAGTGAAAGATTTGCTGACGTCTCGACACATTCATTTCAAATTAACTTGCGTTACAATGCACTCAGGAGATTTGCCATCAAGTATGTTTCCAAATTTGTATTGAGTATTAATTGCACTGAAAGTTTCCTTAAACAGTGATAGCGTGTAAATCACACCTCAGGCAAAATTTTAAAAGATGTTCCTAAAACTAGCCTCGTTCATGTTACACATATCAGATTGTTGCTTGTAGTGGCCTGTTTGGGGATCATGTGAGATGAAACTTAATTCAACTAGAATCCTTCAGGGAATGGACTAGACGCTAGTGTCTGCTAGTTAAGTCCAAGGGCATCCACGTGGCAATGAAGCTTTATTCATCTATTTTGAAGAACGACGATATCTTGATTCCATTTCTTTACACGGTCGTATAGACATCACCAACATTGAATGCTAATATCCTTTGCTTTTGAGCCTTACACCACAATAATGTTACATTGTGATATAGTTTTATTGTGCTGTAGTTTTACATTATAACTATAGATAAGCGGACATTGGCCCGGTATGAATGTTAGGATTGGTGCATTTCGTGTTTACCCAGTATGTCATGTTTGTCACAACCAGCCACAACCGACCACAACCAACTGAAACCAAATACAACAACAACGGCAACAACACAAATATCGAGCGATATAAAGACCCCCAAAAAACTTCCCACCCCTAAAATTTGTCTGTCAAGTTCAAACGATACATCAGATTATACCGTGTGTCCCCCCAAAAAAAGGCAACACTTGGTGGCAGGCGCCATAATTTTTGAACAAAAGCACGTGACTGCTTATTCTTTGTTGTAAGATAAGATGGGACTTTTAGCTAATATCCCTGAAAAGTTGACAAAGGTAGAGTCAATATTTCTTAAGATATGACCCCAGAAATCAAGTAACCTGCAGGACCCATTTAACCAAATTGAGGCGCTATTAACTAAAAATACGGCACTGTACGTTTTGAGCCCAGAACCACCAATATGATTCTCTAAGTCCCAACCACCCGTCCACCATTTTCCCCTTTTTTAAGAGACAGGTGCTGCAACAGATATTAACATATGAATGTTTCCATTGGTAATAACGGCTAAATAACATGCATTTTAACACACTTAAAAAGCTTTAAAAGATCGAATTAGGAATGTATGATCAACAAACTCTTCGTATTGTCCAAATAAGACTGCATTGGATTAGAGCTAATCATTCTTCATCATTTTGTGACGGCACACAAAGAGTTATCTTAACCCAAAATTTAATGACAGAATAAATATACTGATATTGTTATTGAGTTTTGTGTTGAAAACATATAGGTTTTACCTTCATAAAGTTGAGAATGTAACATTATTTTCAGTAACAAGCAAGTTGCAGCCCAACGCATTTATCATTTTATGTAATGTGGAGTTTGTCTATGACTTAGCCATAGTTTTATATCTTCTTGAAACATATTTTATCACTAATAAATTAATGTTTTATTATTATCAGTTAAATAATAATAATGTAAATGCATTCATTTGACCTAGTAGTAGTCGTTCTGCAAGAAATTTGGGCAAGTAAATGTTGATTGCAATATTGTATTTGCCATTCTGTTCTTCATTGCCAGTCTTGTGGTTAACCAGCTCCTCATTTTTGGAAAATGGGTTCTGCGGGTTGCTTGATTGTTGGGGTCATATCTGAAAAACTATTAACTCTGCCTTTATGAACTTTTCAGGAATATTAGGTAACAGTCTCATCTTACCTTAAGACAAAGAATAAGTAGTCACGTGCTTTTGTTCAAAACTTATGGCGCCTGCCACCAAGTGTTGCGGTTTTTTTTTTGGGACACACGGTACATCATGGGATATAATTGGAAGCGGTGTTAATTTATTGGTATTTGACACCGCATTTGGGGTTGTAATGAATATGTTGAAATTGAAGTTATGTCACTGACGGAACGCACCCCAGGATTTAAAAAAGTTGCAGAGTTAAAACCCTATAGAGAAGGAAAATTAGTCATGCAGAGAAGAAGGGGATTGCACGGACTTCCATTGGAAAGAGTATAATTGTAAATAGGTTTTACTGCAACTTTATGTATAATCCGATGTATTTTTTGAAATTGACAGACAAATTTCAGGCGTGGGGAGTTGCTTTTTTTGGGGTGTTTATTTATGACTAAAGATAGTGCTATATGGTAGTCACTTCATCGGTTTAATCGAAATTACTTGAAATTTTAGAGTTCAGGGAATTGAAAGATCAAACTTGCATTTCGTATTTCTACCTTATATTATTATAGTATTATAAATGCTAAATTATAGACTAAATCAAAGAAAATATAGAACAGTTACTATTCCAGTGTTACCTCCTGACTAAATATCGAAAACATCGTATTGGATTAAAACGGCATTCCAACATTTGAAACATTGAAACATACCTTAAAACTAACCTCTTCACCAGGAATAGTTCGCTTGATTAAGACTTGGAGTCTCAATCTTGGATTAGAAATACCATCTCTCTACAACCCCATCATTAGAACAAATTATAGTAAATGAAATCCAGAGGGCAATAACATAGGATTTCTTGTGATGACTTCATATGTCTACGTGTCGAAAATTAAATACATGTTTAAATATTTTGCTGCTGATGTCTGTTGTAACCCCCATTACAAGACACAATTTGTTATTAAGTGCATAGCAACTCGCTCAAGACAGACAAACTTGTTTTTATACTCCCTTAGTAATTTTGTAGAAATGCCTTAACATTTTATTTCAGAAATACAGTATGAAAATCTTTCTTTTGGAAAACTCTCTAAGGCACTGTTATTTGTAGAGCAGATTAATAAAGAGCATAGACACTGAGACAGAATGAGGGAAACACTCCTTCAACAGCAGATTGTTCCTTTGTAGACGTTGACAGTAGACCTGAAGTCGCCGAAGATGACGTTTTGAAAATGAATACCAATAACTTGCAAAAAGTTAATATCAGTATGAAAACAACTTTTTTCTTTGTATTGTCCTCCTGTAGTAGGCATATTTTTTATAGGAGGCGTGCCTTCTTTTTTTTTAATGAGGTCAAATAGAAGGACTTGGCATAGTGTAGTTGATGTGGGACACCAGCTATAGGTAGAAAAAGAAAAATTACATTTCCGTTGTCATACCGTTATATTATATGTGTGAATCATCAATTTCCATGAAACTTGGTATGTGGGTAATGATGGATACAATATTATGCGTGTAAATTAAGTACCACATTTGCATATTTGTTCTGATTAGCTAATAACAAAAAAGGCGGCTGTGCTTTGAATCTAGCGAACGCACAAGCCACAAAATTCTAGTTATCAGTTTGCGACTGTTTGTTAGTATCCACCACTGTTGCAATTGTATTGTGGTGGATGGACTAAAAAGAAGGGGAAAAAAGGCCAGGAATCCCGACCCCCAATTTTGGTGGGCGGGTCGGAAAACAGCAAACGAACATTTTTTTCGGCGCTATGTGTGTGTGGATTTAGATTTTATCTTAAAAAATGAAAATGAGATTTAACCCTAAAAGGCGGGGGGCGGAATCCGCCCCCTTCGACATTTTTTGTCGTATCTCACCTATTTGTTATTTTTTTTTTTCACGCCGAAACTACATGACTTTTTTCTTTGAAGCCTTGCGCTCGATTTAAGACCATTTTGAACAAAATCGGACCTACGGTTATGGCGCGGCGTTACGTAATCGCGCAATGCGTGCGAAGAAAAGCTAGTTCCCATTGAAAGTACACGGAACAGCAGAAATCAAGTTTTTCTGCTAAATATAAATTAAACTATGTTTTATCTTATATATTTGATTTATTTGTAGTGTGTGCGCATACTTTTGACACACATCATGGCCAAAAATTCCAACTCTTGCTTGAAAAAATGTGGAAAAACCATGAATTTTGCATTTTTTTAGATTTTTCGCATTTTTGCATGACGTCATGTTTGGCGTCACTATGACGTCATACAATGTATGTTTGTACTTTTTTTGGTATCAATGGATTTGGGAGGGTCATAGCTATCCATTGGTACCACACATATGATAGTTCATCAATCAGTTTCCGAGATACTAGGCAAGACTAGAAGTGTATGCAGCTCAACAGCCAAGGGTATTGAAATGTGCTGTTTTAACAATCTATTCTTATTGCCGTATTGATGTTTTTTGGATAAAGTTTTGTAATTTGTTACTCCTGCCAAAACGCTTGGGACAATTGCAGCCAAAGTTGATCAGAAGAACCACTGGCCCAAAGTTCATATGCGGTGTACTCCAATTGCCGTGAGAGGTTGTGTTGACCGATTAAAGAGAACATCTTTAAAAATCTATCGTTTTCTGCCACAAATCAAATGGTAGGCTCCCTAAATTAAATCTGTGTACACTTCATATGGGGCTTGGATCAGTGCGTATGTAACGGATTTGAATTCATCATCAAATTCCTGGAGCTTTTCCACTATTACGACTTCAGCTGTGAACATGTATAAAGGTTCTACCTCAGTGAAATGGTGTATTATCAATAGAACCAATTTTCTATAAAATTATTACTTTAGAACTGTTTGAAAAAAAGATATATTACACAATTTAAACTTAATTTGGGAAATGACGTCAAGCTTGTGATTCCTGCTACTACTACTACTGCTACTACTACTACTGCTACTACTACTGCTACTACTACCGCTACTACTACCGCTACTACTACTACCACTACTACTACTGCTACTACTACCGCTACCACCACTTCTACCACCACTACTACCACTACTACTACCACTACTACTACTGCTACTACTACTGCTACTACTACTGCTACTACTCCCGCTACTACTCCCGCTACTACTACCGCTACTACTACCGCTACTACTACCGCTACTACTACCGATACAACTACCGCTTCTACTACCGCTACTACTACCGCTACTACTACTACCACTACTACTACTACTACTACACTACTACTACTACTACTACTACTACTACTACTACTACTACTAACTACTACTACTACTACTACTGCTACTACTACTGCTACTACTACTACTACTACTGCTACTACTACTGCTACTACTACTGCTACTTTCACTGTTGCAATACTAAAATATAAAACAATAAGCCCCAGTTGCCATTAGCAATGGAATTACTACAAAAGAACCCGGCGTTCCTCTTCCGAATATTTGAATTCAAAAGCAAGTTTTCTTACCACCTGTAAATATCACTACGATCGTGTCACATTTACAGTCATGTTGACTTGGCATATATATTTCCTAAAAAGCATTCAACTATAAAAAGAAAAGAAAATTCAAACATTCTTTATTATTCCGAAAGCGTGGAATTCTGCTTAGTAGAGGCGTATTCATTACAATTCGACAAACTTAATCAAAGGTGTTGGGGGCATTGTCCTCAACAGCACACCTGTAGCCCGTAGGCACGGTTCCAGTTACATTTCTACAGCGTGGCTGTGGAGCATTTTGTGGCACTGTTTTATCCCACAATCCTTTAAATTCATTGCTTCATTCACTTCCGTTTCCGGTCGCGTTAAAAAATCAATAATTTCTGCACTAATATCTTTGTAGATGGTTAGCTAAACAACCTTGATTCCTGCTATTCGAGAAGTTTATAATGTGAAGATTAAACTAAAAACTGCGTTTAGATGAAGTAAAACTTATACTTAAAAAGTCTAGGTCCTTGAAATAACAAGGGAGTTTAACTTTTCATGAAAATTTGTTATCAATATTGTATGCAACGAAAATGAAATAAACCTACTGATTAATTTAGAACTATTGTGAAAAATTCGAGAATTCGTTCGCCTAATAAAGTTCCTTTTCGTCTTCTTCAACTCACTGTAGATTTTAATGAGTAAATCGGAAACTCTGACCTTTCCATATAATACGTTCTGGATCTAAACCACATTTCCGTAGTTGCTTCTTATAGTCACATGAAGTTCAATTGCATTTTCATTTAAAAGCAAATGCATACTTCATACATGTTGCTGTTGTACGTGTGCAAGTTACCATTTTGTCGAGAGGATTTATTTGGATTTATTGACAATATAGTTATGTCAGAAACAATACTTGAAAGAAATTAACTGTAACTCAGACTTCCAGATTCCAGATTCAATCTCGTTTTGTCAGGAGAATGACATTAGCAATGATGTCTCTGCGTATTCAATCACTAAAATAGCCATCTAAAAAACTGTTGGGAACATCTAACAATCGTCCTATTTTAGACGATACTCCTAAGCTGGAAAAAACATTTTATGCAATATATATGTTTACAGCACGTTGATTAACAGACTGCTTAGATCGGTACCTATGAATTTGACTCGGCCTGGTATGCTTCAGGTGAAAGTGAGAAGGTAGAAGCAAGGGTAACGCGCTATGATATTTTTAGCCCTTTTTACAGAAAGCGTCTTCCTGAAGTGAACTCAATTACTTTTGCCAATGTGTACCTAGATGGTAGTTTTTCTTTCGGGTTTTATGTACTTGCAGTAGAAGATAATTGCTAAGGGGATTCCTAGCAGCAGATACGGGCGTTTTATCAGATGACTCAAAATTTGAATGGAAACTCAACAACTCGACCAATTCATTCCCAACATCTTAACAATACCTTGAGGAGGTGTCATAGAATCGTGATATAATGGTTACAGGGTGTTTTTATTGTATTTCTATGCACAAGAGATGGACTAACTTAGGATGATGTTTTCTCGTACGGTGAAGTGATATTCTTAAGGGGTTGTTCTTCCGAGCTGTTGTACCCACGATTTGGACTATAGATTGGCACTCACTGGGGAGTAATACAAAGTGATAGAATCGAAAAGTGCCCATGGGTGATGGCGAATTAGTTTCCTCAAGACCTAGGAAATCGCATTGGCCCAGCCACTGGACTTTAATTAAGTCTTTAATCTCCCGACAAACAGTGAACATCCACTGAACCATTGCCGTCAGCATTGAGATATTGAGGCTTCGGTGATTGCGGTTTTGCTTGGTTCCAAAATTATAAGAATTCAAAAGAAGTAGTGTTTTCTCTTCAATTTTTCCAATGCTGTATCCTAAGGCTTATCAAGAGAACTTCCCCCGAATCGTGTGAATGTTATTATGACCATGCGTAGTGTAACATGAAATAAGGAAGAATCGAGAGTCAATTGACAGGCCATGGGTTCTACAAGCAGATTGAAAGTTAGCGTTCCAAAAACAGAATGTAGTCTTTTACCATGTGCCTTCGGCTGAGCGTGCATGCTAATCATACCTAGAAAATGCTCAACACATATCGCACCCGTAGATATCCTCTACGCGCAGCAAAACAAACTGTTTCGTATGATATTCACGTTCAGGGGCCGTCTATCAGACTAAATGACGTGTGTGTGTCTGCTTACAAGGTCAAGGGAATGGCTTACGGTTTGAAATTACCCGGGAGAATATTCTGTCATGCAAGGAGAAAGTAAAAATTAAAAAAATAAAACACCAATTTCCAATCAGAAAGGCTTTCGGAATCTAGAGGAGTATTGCGCAGGCGTATGGCTTCGCGTCATCAACTTTTTTATTATCTAGCTCATGCTATTTTTTTTCGTAGCAGACGACCAGAGCAGAGCCAAATCAACACGAGTTGATTGGACTATACTTGTCAACAGGCTTTTTAGGTGGGGTTGAGTGACAGTCGTGTTCGAAGGCGGCTGCCGCATCTTGGGTTGTGTTACCAACACCGGATACAGAGGTATAGTTGCCGATGAAAGACTGTACTACCTTCTCAATCTGATGATTTACCGTTTATACAGAGAAATAGCCACTTTGGCACGGAGAAACAATACTACAATGTTATACTTATGAATACTATTGAATCACAATTAAACAAAAGTTCTCCAAACAGAGTATAAGGATTTCTGGCATTGTTCACCACAGCAACGGAATTTTAACTCATAACTTGGTATATATTACGTTGAGTATTTTGCACCCTACCCTTATAAGATGCTCGACGTGAAATGAATAACAACTTTAAAAGGTAAGTGTATTTAAATTAGCTTGCAAATGCACACATATATTAACTTAATGCTTTAAGCGGCTTGCATTCTATTCCTTTAGAGAAAAGCGAATGCATGGATATGTAGCAATTAGCATATCATACCGACCTAGTTAAACAATAAATTCAGTTACAGGCATTTAGGATGCTTACTCTGCTAAAGGCGCGGTTGTATACTCCGTTCTACTTTGCTAAAACCTGAATGAATTACCAGATACAGTTTAGCGCGTTCTTTTTAACTTCTGACATTACCACATTACCTGCAGGAACGCAATTGTTTCAATTTAACACGAAATCAGTTGTATTAAACAAACGAAAATAATTAAAGTAACACATTTTCATTGTGAATTAGCTTCTCCGTTAGTACCAAATACGTTAACATCCTCGAAGAATATCATAGTTATTGTGAAGATAAGTACAGTCTGAGGCTATATTTACAATGTGGTTAGTCAATATAAACAAATGCCATCAAAATTTGTTGGGAGTATCTTTTTCCATTCCTGCTGTAGTAGACGAAATTATTTAATCCGTTTCGGAGATACTAATAATTACGTAACCACAGTAACAGTACATTTTGGACAACTGACTAAATCATCTTGTCTGGCTTAAATGCATAGAGTGTTAATTAATTTAACTGATATTAAATCTTCCGGGTCATTTTTACAAATCTCGGATCTATTGCTTGCAAAAAATAAACAGATTCTGGCTTTCTGAAATAAAGGCATACAAAACGTCCTGTGCTCAGTTTAAATTCACCATGCAGTGTATCAAACGTTTGAATAAGATAACATGGTTTTCCAAAATGGTTACATATTGAATATTTGCCATTAGGGAAAAGAGCATGAATCAGCATTTCTTTGAAAAGCACTATGACGCTGTTTAATATCTAAGCATCTTTTAGTTAAACATTATTAAAATATTAAAATATTTTTGCGACATTTTATGGTAGGTATTTAGGCACTTTTAGGCACGCCAAGTGTTTAAAATGACATGAGGAAATTTTTTATAAGAATTTTTCTCAAAAACCCGCAAACTTTGTTTTAAACTTGCTAGCTATCGTAATCATCCTTATTGAAAAACCATGCTTTGATTTTAGTGCACGACAGAAAGTACTATATCATCATCTTATTACATAAAGACGGCGTATTCGGCTTATTAACTTCAGGTGTGATCTAATACATTGGTAAGCATTCCATATATGCAAAAAGCCTTAGTTTGAAGAAAAAGTTGGGGCGCTTCTCTCTGGAAATGTCCCCGTGTCTCTTTAAATACTAATATGCGTATAATCGCATTTAAAATGTCTGACTTATTAATCGAATAATATAAAGGCCCAGCTGTTTGCCAAATCAAAAGAACATCTATTACAATGAATTTTTGATGCTTTCATTATAAAACATGTCTGGCAACGCTTTAGTTAGGTAGGAGGTAGGAATCTATTTTTTCTTTCGACACAATGAACACGTTGAGAACAGAAAAAGCTTGTGACTGTAATCACATTTGAAAGATATACAGTTCATAAAATACATCAATATTTAATATTGTTAGTAAAATACTTACTTATCAGTCCACGCCAGCTCTAAAACGATTAACTAATAAACGATTACCATAATCAGCATATAATTTAGACAGGTTGTAGAAGTCATTCTCAAAAATATAAGGACCAAAGACAATTTCCATTCACATTAGTAATGCCCTTTTAATTAACATCCATTTTTCGAGTAATATCAGATTTCTTTTGTTGTAAATGATCGCATCTAGCTCAAAGAGTATTTATGATAGGTACATACTCTATGATAGATTTATTAATTATTCTACAAACTTCGATTTGGATAATACCAAAAAATAGTCAAAATATGTTTAGTACAATCACTTGATGCTCAATATGATCGTTAAAAATATCCATCAATATTCTTCTTCTTTGGTTCTCAAATATGATCTAGCCAGAGATTGGTACAATGTCTGACTGTTTCACCGAATTCCGCAAGGTCCGTGTCTGTGCATTGTTGCTCCAACAGTTGACAGACCAAGAGATGTTCCATTGTCTATGGTATTCATTAACATGATTAGCAAAACTGTCGTCAAGCTTTAAGGGGTCCAGGTCTTGTATCTAAGTTGACCCTTGTTCTGGGGGTCGAGCTGACTTTAATAAGGAGTCCTTTACGGCTATGTTTAGTTATAATGCGACTTTGTTCCTGGAGTCGCAGTTTTTCACAGTAATTATGGACTGAAAAATAAACTCTTACAGAGTCACACATTCACATGATTCTTTAATGAGACTTACTTGAACAAATGGTTACATCGTCTTTTAGGTAACACGGCGGTTTGGCGGTTCGAATCCGGCCAGTCGCACACGTGTTCTGTTTCATCGTCTACGCTCGTATGTGCGTCGGTCTCTCTCTCTCTCTCTGGGTGAACGATTTAAATTTAATAAGTTGCTAGATTCTTAAAAGAGTAATATAGTTCTAGTTTGGATGTCAGTGAAGTGGCCTTGAATAATATTCTCTTGTCCTTTCCTGATAAGATCTTGTGCTTGAACACGAACTAATTCAATTTAGGGGACAATCACATTCTAAGGAGAATACTCTGCTGCCTCACGGAAAAACGCAGTATCTACACTTTTGGTTAACTGAAAAAATAGCAATATCTTTTTAGGTCCACTGTGATATTTATGGGAAAAATTTGTATCTATAAAAATCAGAGTAATTGTGACCTGCTGGAAAAAAATAAAAACAAATTTTATACTCCACACTTGACGTTACCTTGTAGTTGATATATTTGTATATATTGTGTCCTTATTGACAACACTGATTTGTGTAATTGAACTGAATAAAAAAATGTAGATACTGCGTTCTTCCCTGGAATGAGTGGTGGGCGGGAAGATGTTCATTCTGTTATGAAAGATCAAGGTCTGCGGACTTTCGTCAACAGACAATCTAGAATCCTAACAAATGCGTTGATAGCAGGAATTCATTTCATAGGCTTAGGAGTCTAAATTGTCTATTACCATAAATGATGATTATATACGTTGCTATTTGAAAACAAATATGCAATGCATAATTTAATTCCAATTCAATATTTAAAGCCATGAAGTTCCTTTAAAATCTCTTTATGCCTAAAGCCACTCATTACACGTGTATCTCATGCGGCATCGAAGGGATTTGAAATAGTGAATATTTCACAAATATAACGATACATTCTCTTGTGCAATTTTGTTGTAAAACCTTGACACCTAGCGTGATTAATTTGAAGGGTGAATACTTTCGATAAGGGCTTTGAATCCATTCTTGCAGAAAATGACAACATGACGCAAATGGTAATAATTTAACTAAACCTATAAATAGGCTACTCACAATTCAACTCATACGTCTTCAAAATGATTGTTATGAATTGCACTCCAACGCGATTCGACGTCAACATTTGGGAATTGCTGTCCAGGGGAAGGCTACTTGCATGTGTAAAGTGTATACCTATCCCATCTTTGATCGTAGATTATAGTGTGGGTTGGTATGTCAATGAAACAGTTCCCGTAGGATTTTGGTGCTAAAGTTGATTTCTTGCTGTTTTTCATTCAATAGGGACCAGACAGTCAGAAAATGATGGGGTGCAAATTTTCGGACTGCTGCCCCCTTCCTCAAGGGGGGAAATGTTACTACAGGAAAATGTTAAAATCGAGTCAAATTATGTTTTAATGTACATTAACATGTTCGTCTCCTTATAAGGATTAAAAAAGTATATATTTGCCTAGGTTCCGACCTTTAGTTAAAGCGCTATAGCCCCATAATGGTTCAAGGTCATTCTGGGGTAAAATTTACCCAATGCTCAGATTTTGTTGAAACTGGTGATAAGTTGTTTGTATTGTCTCACAAGATCCAAAAATGTATTATTTTACAGTGTGTGACATTTGGTTGGCTAATTACTTAGCAAAATGTCTCAAGGGCCTACATGGTCTATGGGGGTCACCAGAACTTTCCCTGGATGTCGCAGTGGTGATATCAAAAAATCAATTAAAATGCATTTACTGTTTCAGTATGACACAAGGAATCATTTGACACCACTTTCAACAACATCGGAGCATTTACCCCCAGGGTGACCTTGAACCATTATGGGGCTATACCGCTTTAACTAAAGGTCGGAACCTATGCAAATATATACTTTTTCTAATCCTTATGAGGAGACGAACGCGTTAGTGCACATTAAAACACAATTTGACTCGATTTTAAATTTTTCCCTGTACTAACATTTCCCCCTTACAGGAGGGGGCATCAGTCCGAAAATTTGCACCCCATCATTTTGTAACAGTTTAGGTCCTATTGAAACCCAAACAGCAACAAAATCCATTTTAGCATGAAAATCCTACGGGAATACACACCAACCCACACTATTAACTCAACTGTGGATGTTTTTCTTTTTTAGGGGTGAGAATTATGAAATGGACTTGCAATTGTACCATAGAACAGCCAGCAATAGGAAATGACCAGGATAATAAATACTGTGGTTTATTTTTACACGTTAATGGAAACCGTAATTTTCTTTAAAAGAAAAGGGCGTGCGTGCGTGCCTGTGGGTGTGTGTTTTCTTTGTTTTTATATCTCCTTGTTTGTGTGTTTGTTTAAAAACCAAATGTAAATTCCTATTATAGTTTGGTCGTGGGAAATAACATCTGTGTACTACGTGTGTAGGGATTATAACACACACATTTACTCAAAGGCTCAATTTAGAGAGCCAATTACTCATTCGGATGATTTTGGTTATCAAACAAAAAGCAGGCTATTTCTTGAGAGTCTGTTGTGATGTCACATATGATAGCGCTTGAAAGAGAAGTATGTTCAGTGACCCCAAATTTCTTTGATTGAAACAATTATCCGTAACCATTACTTTTTTCATTATTCTGATGAACTACTTCTGAATCACACGAATTTTATCCATTGATTTGTTTATACTAAGTGCTTACATTGTCATTTCTATCTTTACTGGGTAGATTGAAATCGCCATTAGATTAATATCATTGGCGAGGCACGCGCTAACATGGTCACGCACACTTTTAACTCTTTTCTCATATTTCCTTAAATACTCTCTATGATTGATACAACAGGCATATAATTCGTTGAGGTAATTAAGGAGATTGAGCCAAGGAAACTAAAATTAGTATCAGTTACATTAAGAGATCGGACAAGGCTACCTTAACGCTTCAATGAACTCCTTATTCATACGAGTATTGGCATCAATGCATCCCACAGCCACCCACTAAGAAGCTTTTATCTTGTCTATGCACACAACCTATTACGTTGTTGTTAAGAAATCAGTATAATGCGGGTAGCATTCTTCGGATTACACCATGCACAATTCCTTTCCAAAAAAAAATTAATGTAATGTAATGTAATGTGCCCTACCTGCAGATTTGATCCAAGATCTGCGAGAAATTTAGAATGAATGTAAATATACACTTAATCGAAGGTCCTAAAATCTCAAAATATTCATTTAAGAAAATTGTGCATATCATCTTTTTGGCTTCTCACGGCATGGTGCACTAAATCTGATGAGACTCTCGCACTACATCACACTAAATTTATACACTAGTTGTCATAGGTCTAAACGCTGTGTTTAACGGATCAACGTTGGACTTGTTAGCAAGTTGCTTTATGTTAATGGCGATGTTCTTAAAAATCTAAGGATATGATTAGCGTTGCAAAAATAACTCCGTTAACTGGAGATAACGCTTCGTTAACAAAGCTGAACCCCAAATAACGCGCCTTATCTAGGGTTAACAAAGCTGAACCCCAAATAACGCGCCTTATCTTAAGTTAACAAAGCTTATCTCGAGATAACAGAGCTGAACTCCCCCAAAAACGACCCTTATCTGGGGTTAACAAAGCTTATCTCGGGATAAGGTCTCTTATCTCGAGATAAGGCACCTTATCTCCAGATAACAAAGCTGAACCCCAAATAACGCGTCTTATCTGGGGTTAACAAAGCTGAACCCCAAATAACGGTCCTTATCTTAAGTTCACAAAGCTTATCTCGAGATAAGAAAGCTGAACCCTAAATAACCGACCTTATCTTGGGTAAACAAAGCTGAACCCCAAATAACGACCCTTATCTAGGGTTAAGAAAGCTGAACCCCAAATAACGGTCCTTATATAGAGTTAACAAACCTTATCTAGAGATAACAAAGCTGAACCCAAAATAACGGTCCTTATCTTGAGTTAACATTCCTTATCTGGAGTTAGCAAAGCTGAACCCCAAATAACGACCCCAAATAGCTTTGTTATCTTGAGCTAATTGAGCGTTATTTGGAGATAAGGGGCCTTATCCCTAGATAAGGTTTCTTATCTAGAGATAAGCTTTGTTAACCCCAGATAAGGACCGTAATTTGGGGTTCAGCTTTGTTATCTAGAGATAAGGACCGTTATTTGGGGTTCAGCTTTGTTAACCCTTGATAAGGACCGTTATTTGGGGTTCAGTTTTGTTAACCCAAGATAAGGACCGTTATTTAGGGTTCAGCTTTCTTATCTCGAGATAAGCTTTGTTAACTTAAGATAAGGACCGTTATTTGGGGTTCAGCTTTGTTAACCCCAGATAAGACGCGTTATTTGGGGTTCAGCGTTGTTATCTCCAGTTAACGAAGTGTTATCTCCAGTTAACGTAGTGTTATTTGGAGATAAGGCTTCCTTATCCAGGGATAAGAAGAAAGTGATACACTTGTGCTTCCATAAGCGTGGAGCCTTTTGAGATTTCATTGGCGCCGTATAATAATGAGTTAGTCAACGCGGGAGACCAAAGATCGTGCAGCATGTTGCAAACATCAAAAGTGATAAATCTACGAATACGCCATAGGTTACGGAAATTCACACTCTTCCAGATAGCTTCAATCTGACATATAATGGTGGAATAAAAAAACAAGGTTCTTTACACATACAAGTGCAAGAACAGGGGTGTCACCAGGATCTAATTTATTGAAACACGGGGCATTGCAAAGACAAAAGAATCCGTATTTTCTTGATTCATCTGCAGCATGTTTTAGACATTCAGGTGTTTATGTCAGATATGCAGCTTGAAAGTTTTTGAAGAGCACGCTTTTGGAATCTTTGGATCAAACTCACAGAAAAGCGGGGTATCATCGGGTATAAGCGTGAAAGTTAAGACTATGATTTCTAATAATTTCACCAGACTGGATGAGTATACAATATGAACAAATGTTATGAAATCTTGCGGGCCTACAATGGAGTCCGGAAGGACAGAGTAGTTGAAACTATGCTGTTTGAACATTTCTTTGTTAATCATCACTCAGGTACTACGATCAAATAGGCCTAGTATCAAAGGCAGCACTCAAGTCAAGCAATACCAGCAAGACAGCTTTATTAGCATCCAAGGTTTGAAGGATGTGAAGGATGTACATTGTTTGCTTTCGACCTTGATCAGAAAACTGACTGAGAATAAAACATAAAAGCTTTGGCAAGTTTGTTAAGAACCGCACTCATTGAGACTTTTTTCAAGTTTGAGAGAAAGACTAACATACCATGGAGAATGAGATACTATAGAAACGTGATAATTTCAACATATCGACGAGACGTCAATCGAGTCTATTTCACAACAACTGTCAGACCCATTGTTTGATGTCCATTTTACAGAACAAATAACTCTATGGAATCCTCTTCAAATCATGGTTGTGTCTTCATATAAGAATGAGCACGATATTCTACGGTCGATTTAAGGATTATGGTTAGCTTTTAGGGTTAGAATTAGAATTATGGTAATGGGCTAATGATTTTAAACGTTAGGTTATATTCACATTAAAGTAAGCCCAAATAAGCTATACGAATTCAAGTTGCAAATCATATCCCATTTTCCTTTGTTTGTAGGCTATAGATTCTTAATGGATGAAAATGTCTTTCCTTGATAGTTCATTGTTCGGCTCCATTTAAAACTAAATCCTAGTGTTTTGCAGAGCCGTTTTGGAAATTTTAGCTTCTTTAGTAGATTGGCGTGAACCACTGCTGTGATTAGTCGTTTCCTCATAGCCAAAAAAGCTAAACTAGACAAAATAAGAAGTCACCATTATAAGCCAGATCCATTTTACCATTATATCTGAAAATATCAATTTAAAATGGATATTTGCAAAAATAATGGTAAGCTACCCAGTAAAGGTCGAGAAATTCAACACAGTCCGCGTATCATCAACAGATTGGCACGTGTACCTTTTCGCCAGAGGATAAAGCACGATTAAACCTCCTGATACTCTTGTCTGTATGGAAAGCACTTTTGAAATATGAGTGGCAAACACTTCAATGCTCGCAATAAATCATTGTACCCCAGGTGTATGAGTATAAATGGAAGGTAGATTAGATCAACTCAGTTTATCACACGTTTCTCCTCAGGAATTGACATACGAAATCGTTTATCATCGTCCACATGTGAACTAGCTATTGTTTAGACAATAAACAATTGGAACTAAATTCATCTATGAATGTGGTGCATTGGAGTTTATTACATTGTTCCAAAGTGATAAAATCGATGATCATAATGAAAAAAAGTAAAGAGTAGGAACATCTTTGTGATCTTTGCAATGGAGATGATAAAATTTCTATGAATGGGGTTCATTGCAGTTCAACGTAGTTAAAAGTGTTCAAAATAATGATGGCCAAAATATGAGAGGCGCGGTCATCTTTGTTACACACATAATTACCTTGTTAATTGTTAATATAATTGCCCTGTCATCGTTATTTTATGTTCAGAAAATAGCAAAACGATATATACCTAAAAGGCAACATATTCATCAGCTTTAAAATTGTTGCCCCGATCTTTCTGATATTTTCACTAATGAGCAAACATTCAAATTCAATCAATAGTTATTATTCTAATAATTGTACGATTGGACCCAAAACAAATTGCAACAGAAAAAGACAACTTTCATGTCATTTTACTGTGAAATTTTCCAAGTATAAAAAGTTTGTATAGGGTTAAAATGAGAAATTTTAGCATTGATTTAAAATAATGTACCAATTAATTAAGCTGCAATTTTAGTACAATAAGCCCCAAACAGTTCAAGGCCATCTCTGGGTAGAAATTACAGAATAGCCCATTTGTGTTTGCAAATTGTTCATTTGGTCACACTAGATAAGAAATTTGATTGATTAGTTGTTGTCTGACAGTTCAATATAAGAATATAAGTTATGGTGCTAGTTACATTTTGCATTCGAACAAATAACATAAATAGTGCAACAAGTATATTGTCGACTCCTGTACCATTAGATGAACAATTTCACACAATTGTATAACAAATGGAATAATCTGAAATTATACCTTTTTGTGACCAACGTGATGAACATGTATAAACTTTACGCCATAAAATAGACATTCCACTGCTTTGATTTTGTTGATATGTTGCTCAAAAAGATTTTCTGAATACAATTCTGGAGAAATTTATTCCCTTTGAAATTAATTTTAGGTTAAGTCATCATTTGGCCTTTGTTGCATGTTATTTTATTTGCATTAAGCGATAACCGGATGTTATAATGGTCATTGTGATTATGATTTATTGGGACGTCATAATGGGTGTTGGCATATATTTTGGTGGGCGTGAACGAAATCAACAATTCAAACAGGTCATTTGGGAACTACTTTGTATTGTAGGTGGGTAAACACGAACAGAAAATGTTTCCCTCGAAGTATTCATATTGGAAGATTGAGCCTTTGACACTCAAGCAAATATCATCATCAAAGCACCTCTACACACAGGGAGTTGCCAAATGTCTAATCAAAATGATAGATAAGAAGCGTTTGAGCAAAGGTAGCGAACAATAAGTCAAGATCAAAGGACGCGGAATAATTAGGTTTCTGGTTCATCGGATGGTCGAGTGCCATCCTTTGAATAATCTTCCATGCAACCGAAAAGGGGTCTAAAAGATGAAGGAATGCACATCTGAATCTTTCCCATTTATGACAAATATCCACTCCTATGACCTTATTGAAATACACAGATGAAAGAATGCACACCTAAGTTTACCTCATTCAGGAGGAATTTACACATCTTTCTCTCTAGTGAAGTACATAGCTCGTTAATAACATCAACAGTAGAAGAGAGTCACATTCTTCATAGCTTACAGGAATACTACAGGAACTAAAGGGTGCATTGCTGTAACATTTTGACATTACGTGGGAAATTACCGTCTATCCAATCATAGATGTTAAAATTTCAAGAATGTGTAAAGGAATTGTACGCATAGAAGTACGGAATTGGTATAGCAATGGAATTTGGTGGCGACTTTCGTGAAGATAACATCCCTCTTGAGGCTCTGCATATGAGTTAGATATTTAGACCATGCCGTCCAAATTTAGACCATACCTCCGCATTGTTGCAGCCGAAAGGGCTCTTCATTATGAAGAAATACACGCTTGAAGAAGTCATGAAAATGGTTAAAGCTGGATGGAGATGCTTCGGTATACGCAAAGAGATTTGTTGTCATAAAAAGGTACTGATGATATGGAGGAGGAAATTATTTGACAAAGGAGATGAAGTGGGAAGATAGTCTGGGCATGTGGTACGTAACAATAGATAGACAAAAGACTTCATTGGCAATCAAGAGGAAGGATCTGGATAGCAGTTGGACAAGACAGGCAAATGACATGTGTCATAAGGAAACTTGCAACGCGATGGCCGTTGAAAGGACAAAACCTAACCGAACAGAACAGAGTTACAATAAATAGGAAAGCTCCTACTTGTTAGTCAGCATCTATTTGTATACATATAGATATAGTTTATTATTTGAATGTGCTCATCGGAAGCTGTTTTTGGTGTGCTGTTATGCAGTTGTGCCCTTCTTTTTAAACCCCTCCTACAACAATGCTCAAGAAGTAGCCTTGGAAAAAACAAACAAACATTGATTAGAAACATAAAATATGAATTTGTGTCTACATCTTCTATTCTCGGAAATATTTACTTACTGAAGTTAGCAAGCGACTAGCAATTTCGTGTTCTATTCAAAAGGGTAGAAAAAATCATAATAAAGATCAAGTGAGAAGCATTAATCATGGCTTTCACGGGGAGTTAAATGTAATTTCTATTGATATATTTGCCGTTAATTGATTTTGGCCCATGTCTCCACGACTTTCACACGGAGCATTACACCGTGGGCTACGTGCAGATCCTATATAATTATGACGATCCGTGGTTGAAACTCTCACGGTGCAAATGTTCTCAAATTGCTCTTTTCCCGCGCACGTACCCTTCTAAGCCTATGACAGATCATAAAAGACCGCATTTGTAAATATTTAAAGGGTTGCTTTTTGGTAAACATGATTAAGAATTATGTGACGTGATTATTGTGGCCCACGCGTTAAGCATTATTAAGGCACGGCTACTCTATCTTTATTTTAGCGGTCATACACATCTAAAGGATCTGCCCAAATATACAATATAGATTTTGTGTTTAAAAAAGTTATATAAATCACGTCTTTATAACGTTTCAAAATGTTTTCTTTCGAGTGATAATACTGGGAGAATTGTAAAAGTAGCATGGTCGCAAATTACTTCTTGTTAAAGGCACTATCAGTGATTTGCTAAAGCAGAAAAAAAAAATCCTCAAAAATCAGATTTTGCATGTTTGTAACAGTTATAGGTGTCCTAACATGTCCTACAAGTGATAGGACCAAAAGCAGCCTAATAAGGACAAAATCGGATATTTTAGTTATAACTGTCCGTTCGGACACTTACTACTACACGTAATTCAATGGGGAGCCATATCTTTGAATATTGATGACTCTTTCGGGTGGATCACTGAGAGTGTCTTTAATGTAAACGTAATAAGAACAAACTGTGGTTTTCTGTTCAACGACTATATAGTGTCCAAACTTGCAAGTGAGGCTGTACTGGGAGCTCATACATCAAAATATTATATACGGGTTGAAAAAATAGAAAATTTAATGGAAAAAAATGACCGATGAGACGAACAGATTGCTAGAGAAGTTTTGTTTTGCAAGAGGAACGCAATCAAACTTGCGGCTGGATAGTACACGCTCTCTTCAAATTAAAGCGGCACTGGCACATTTTCACAAAATATGAAATTTCTTCAATTTGCTCTCAAGTAATAGTCTAGGCCATTGGAAGAACAGAGATATGTTTTACACATAAAAATAACATATCCCAAAACAGATAGGGACATTGATATGAGGATAAAGATATCCAGGTAATTTGTAGGCTAACTTTTAAGTTTTCCATAACTTTAATCAACAAATGTGTATATTACATGAATATTTTGATTTGTACTCACTGATATTAAAACCACAAAGGTTATAGACCGGTCAAACAGTGTGCATAGCGTGGGAAACATGCATACGGCGTGCGTGTTCTTGTGTTAAACGCCATTTTCGTCGTCTGCTGAATTTCGCGTCGCCGGCGACGTTAAATTACAAAATCGTTCCGTTTACCCATAAGGAAGCTGATTTGGTCTTAATCATTTCGGGTGAGGGCTTTTGTATATAAAAGCTTTACAACCATGCAAAAATATCGATTTTGAAAAATCTTGAGGGCGCACTATTTTTCAAATGTGCCAGTGTAATGTCTCGGAATGTACGCATATCAACAAATGATTTACCCTTTTTGTGACCATCTTTACAGTGGGAAGGTTTTGTAATGAAACTGAGAGGCAATGAGAGAGTCTGCTAGCTACCATGTCAACACTATTTCGAAATAAATCGTAACATTGTAGACGAGCATCATCGTCTTGCAGTCGCAACCGAGATAGAGTTCACAACCCAAAGCCAGGAGGCCTTATTGCTCATAAGATTTGACAGATCCTCTAAACATTGCTGAGTGTCTCTTGTAATCGCATCAATGTAGTTGAAGGGTCTTCTACCTCGATTTGGAAATGCAAGTCTCCAGCAAACAACATCTGCAGGGGCCCGTTTCACAAAGATTTACGATCGATTGTAATCAAGCGTAACTCGATCAAGCGTAAGTTTGAACTTACAATTATAAGTTCAAACTTACGCTTGATCGAGGTAACGCTCGATAAACCAAACTTACAATTGATCGTAAGTCTTTGTGAAACGGGCCCCAGATATGCTTTGGTCCTTGGTGCGGAAGTACTGGCCAGCAAAGCGAGCTCGTCGTCAGGCAACTATGGAGGAAACTGGAAGGATGTCATCTTATATATATATTTGAGCCCGTGTTTTGTATTCCCGCCAGGAGATGTTCTGCACTCTCACAGGAAGCCTGATATAGTCTAGGTCCCATCAAGGCGATTTTGAAGCCACTTCTTCATGGTCCAAGTGTCGGATCCATATAATGGAATGCTTTCCACGCAAGCTTTGAAGAAGGCATGGCCTTGAATTTATAGACAAGCCATTGCCTTGCAGATGAGCCTATAGGCTGAAAGCTGAAATAAATGATGCGTGCAGTATACAATGTAGAACACAATTGATAGGAACTACATCACCGGGACGCTGTCATTCTTGACACCCTCGCACCGAACTACTTGTTTTGAAAGCTCTACCAACTTATTCGTCTAATCGTAAGGATAAATACAATGTTGTGCCTATTCTACAACATTTAGTTTCTGTCATATTGATTAAACGTATCTCAAATTGTTTGTCTGGTCACATATATCTATATTTGGCATTTCATTGTGTACCGGTAGAAGGTAAAGATTAGTGACTTCGATAGGCTATGTAGCCATTGCACAAATTTACCTCTATAGCATGAGCCATGGTACAACTTATGGCTTGACCGTAAAATTGAGTAGGACCCAATTTTTTTTTTCGTCTGCTGAAAATTATAGATTAAGTGGGGTAGAATAAAAAATCTGCCGGTGCCACCTGGGCATTCCTTTGAGCATTTTGAGAAATCCAAGATGGCGTCGCCATAAATGATAAGTACTTCAACCCTATATTCTCCAAACTATTTGATTTACTAGATATAGCTATGGACCCATGAACAAATGCATTCCACTTGTAACATTGAGTGATACTCTCAATTCAAAATGGAAGCCAAATCTAATCATTTTAAAAATATGCCAATTTTTTAAATGTTATATTTAAACATGTAAATAAACATGAAGTACTTAGATTATGTTGTTTAGACACAATAAATGTATTTTGATACTTTTTAAAGTTGTACCATGACGTCAATCATTGGCAGCCAAAACGTGAATATCGTCAAAAATACTTGACACAAATGTCTAAATATTACCTCAAGTAAAATTATTGTGTCAATGAATCAATTAGAAATGTACCTATGATCATAACCAATTGATACAGGTAATCCGGATAATTAAAAAAGTGTGTCAACATAATTGAGTGGCATTATTGAAAAAAATGTAATTCCTATGGTGTTTTTGACAACTTTGCACCATATTAGTTTTTATTTCGATTTATGCGCATTTAAAACAAATTAAAACATGTAGGTTGGTACATTGGTTAGGATCAAAGGTACAATTTCTAATGTCATTGATACATTAGTTCGATTTGGAAGGCTGGAATACTTATAAATTTGTCAAGGCCTTTTTGAGATTGTTCCGTTTGGCTGCCATTTTGATTGACACTCATGTCACATTTTAAAAGTATCAGATACATTTATTGTGGCCTAACCAATAATCTTAAGTCTTCATGTTTATTTTTTATCGCAGTATTTGCTGTTATATGGGCATATTTTAAATTATGGATTTGGCTTCCATTTTTGAATTTGAAGTATGACTTAATTTACAAGTGCCATGCACTTGTTCATTGATCCTATAGTATATCTGTCCCTCCCTAGTTTGATAATACAGGGTTGAATAGATAATTATCATTTATAGGCTACGCCATCTTAGTATCTCTCGAAATGCTCAAGCATGCCCAGGTGGCACCCAAAAGATTCTTATTCTACACAAACTAATCTATCATTTTCAAGCAAAAAAATGTGTCCCAACTCAACTTTATCGGTCACATGAAGGTCTACCTGACTACCTATTGTGTGACTAATCATGAAGGATTGGCACATAGATCTCTGGCCCTGGATGTGCAATGGAAAATTTTGGACCATATGAAAGCATCGAACAATAGACACATTTACCCCAGGAGAGGACCTTGAATTCGTTGAACTATACCCTTTATATTTTTGGATAAATTTTAATGTCATTCAATAAAAAAATGATTGCAAGATTTTACCAACAAATGCCGATCTACTAAGACGGTCCATCACAGTCAACAATCGAAGTTCGACTGATTGGAAAGAGTGGGCAATGGAGCCCACTATTTGGAGGATATGGTATGCCACAGAGAATTTATCGTACGCGAACTTCATCCAAATTAGAATTGGAAGATGTTAATTTAAAATAAGCATGCCTTAAATATCTTAAATTGACTGATTTCCAGTTTTAGCACCAATTTATACACAGGTTAAATTACAAGCACCGAAACAACCCTAGAAGATTGTTTTCTAGAACTGCGTCGGAATTGAACCCACGCATTCTGCATCAGCTTTGTATCATGCATTTGATCTCCAGTGTGTTTTTGCTTGGGCAGTACATCGATGCGTGACCCTCAACCTGTAGTTAAAGACTTTTTCAAGCCGATAGAAGGTCGTTCAATGAAAGTCATACGATGACTGTGCACATTTTCTCTTTTACAAACACTATCAAAGTAAGTACCTGTATTCCCTCTCGGTAGGAAAAGACACAATAGACATAGACATAGACACTTCCTGTATCAGATTAATCGATCGGCACTTATTTTTTGATGACAATCGTCAGGCGATCCAATATCGGAACGGCACTTGTAAACTGAATATTATTAATTAGAAACATAATTATAATTGCAGTCATGCACTCTTACTGTTAGTACAAAAGGTATTGCTTTCTTTCCTGTTAGTACAAAAGGTATTGCTTTAACTTGCTCCCTGAACTTTGTTTTGAAAGAGAAAAAACATGATACAGCCAATGTATTTTGGAAAGGTCTTCGTTTTCTTATCTCTTATGTTGTGTTGACGCTATAACCCCCAAAAATTCCATAAACATCATAAAGGAAGTACATTTTTTAACTCTTGCCTTAACAGCTGACTGCAAATTTTTGTGATTAATCCAATTAGACAGATAACGTGAAAACATTTGCGTTGCAAATTATTTTATGAGTATCGTATAGCTGCATAAAGCTACATTTAACGTGTGTGTGTATATGCTAAGTTCTAATCTGAGTTGGGCGAACAAAATATAATAAAATCAAAGACAAAAACGAAAACCACAGAGCACTGGAATATCCAACGGGGTCTCGCGATTACGCAATCTCTCTGTGAGCGATGTTCAAATTGAAATGTCTGTTTCGGTTCCCTCCAAACTAACCAAGGAGGTCACATGTTATTCCCCTCGCTAACTCTAGATCAATATAGGACGATCAGCAACGTATGTGTATTGTGAAATCACAAAACCAGAATGTGTAGAGTCTGTGGGCTGAAAGTTTCGAGTCTTTGGCGATGTTCCTGGCCACAGGTGAAAAATGCGCCTTACCCATGATACCTTGCGGCTCCGCTCCAGGTCAACACATAATCATTGCACCGCAAAGCACACAAACGACCAACTTAGCCTCAATACACACACGTCAATATTGTAATTGTAAATGCGCACAAAAATCAACATGTCAGCGCCCTATATGGTACACTGCACAAGAAAGGGCTAATTATCCAGTCTGTATGACATCCTTGGGAATATCTACGAGCTCTTTTATATAAGAAGGGATTATCCATACAGGGCTGATTATTTGGTGTGGTTTATTCAATTGAATGAACGCGCACCTGTACCTCCCACCTAGATTGACATTTCATGTGCAACCAATTTGTAATGGATATAATATATTTACTTTTATTTAGAGGGTTTTGTTCCAACGAAAAAAAAGTCCTCGTATTGTTACCTGTAGTAAACATCCTTACTAGTGGGATTGCGGAGGTCCAATACGCCAACGGCTACAACTACCGCCACGAACCCCCAATATGCCGTTCTTGTAACCGCTACTCGACGTTTAACTCATGAGGAGAAAGTCGCGTATTGGCGCTGTTTATTGTGGAACCCAATAGACCATTTGCACGATCCCCATAATGCATCTCGTATTGTGCCAATCTCAATCCTCAAGTCGGCTAACAACATACGGTTAAGAGCGTAAAGGTAATGCCAGAAAACTTACCCTTTCTGTGACGTTGCACTATAGTTGTGTAATCGTCCGGCAGGTAACAAGAAGGGCACAGTTACGATCGAAAATATCACTTTTTGTCGTGAATTTCAACACCAGTGCCTCGATTGTTTTTTGTTCCTTTGATATTCTTCTACATTTTTGTAAGATTAACTTCACGTTAAAAGGTACTTTTTGTTGTCAATTTTCGGCACTGTTCGGCGACGCGAACGAACAACAATTTGTTGTTAACATGAACTCTGGTACAAGTTCCCGGATTGAAATGGGCACAATACGAGATGCATTATGGGGATCGTGCAAATGGTCTATTCATTGAAGCATATAGCGCTACCTGAGTTTGTTTTTCGAAGCTGCTGGATAGTACAAACAGTATCAGTTTATTTCCTAATGATGGTTTATCATTTTGGAAACATCTTTTGGGGAGCACTTTGTTGAAATATTGAGCAATAATGCCAATAAAGCTTACGTTGCGAAAACATTTGTTGGCATCTATATATGTTTATACAATTGATTATACTTGTGTTTTGTTGTGGATGGTCTTGTGGCAAAATTTTCCCCTTTTCCGCGGAAACCCGCCTTCGAGTCTAGAGCCCTGCGATTTCTTTTCAATAATCAGATTGAACTTGGTTAATGCTATTGACATGATGGTGTGACTTTTAAGCATTAGGACTGAGGTTCCAACATGTTGACCGAAACTGTTAGCTGATAATGTTTATCATGTTTACAATTTTCTGATGTGTTATTTTCCTTGATGGGAAAATTATATCATCTCTTCTTACACTTCGTATATTTCGTTTTATTTAATTAAACGTTCATCATTTTCAATGATTCATAACTGCATGTAGTATTCACAATATGCAAAAAAATAGTACGAACTCCAAGAAAATAAATACAAGTATTTTTGAGTAGTTTTAACAAGGATGTTTCTGTGGCATGGTTAGGAAACTAAAATGTCAGCTTCTCATGGATGAATAATCATGAATAGGTTTTCATTTCCCCTTGATCTTAACCCAATAATTTACCAGTTGATCAAGCAAGATTTTAAAACAACGATGTATTATTTTGTAACGTGGAACCGCAAAAAGGAAAAGGAAATGTGCGCATTTTATTGATGATGATTTTGTTTCTCATTTTTCTTTTGAGCGTTAAGGTTTATTTTAATAAAGAAGTATTTTGATATTTTATCGGATTTTATTCATACAGGTAACGGTTTGTTAGCGGTTACCACCACTCGGATATGCCTTAATGTTAAACATCCATGCTCTTCTAACACTAAAATAGTAGAGTATCTAGTGTATTTTTTTTACTCGTGTCAATTCATTAAACGTTTTCGGCGATTCTACAATCGTTTGGGTCTGTTACTCCGAAAACCTTTGTAATTACATCTATTTCTACAATCCTGATGAAAGTATTAAAAATTGGATGGTGGCTGAGTAAATAATACAGTATATGTTGATTAATTTGCTTGCTTTTTTCATCAAAATTGAGCAAAAGTTCAAGATTTATGTAATGTTCTTGTATTTTGTTAGAATGTACAGGCAGGAATAATTTGTCAAATGCTGTTTATTTTAAAGTTTTGCTCTTTACTAACATAAACATTCAGATGTATGGAATGAATTGGATGAATTTATTTTGCACACCTTGCAGCTACAAAAAGATTATGAGATCATGTTATTTTATGGAAAATATTTCCTATTTCACTGTTTTTTGGGGCATAAACTCGGAGTGAAAAGAAATAAGTGGTGCAAAATGTCAAATTACAAGTTGTATGTTAAGAGGCCCAAAGGAAACTAATTCCACAGTGGGGAAGAGAGAGAGAGAGAAGGGGCGAGGGAGAGAAAGAGATAAATTCATAGGATAATTGAATGAAAGATTTACCATAGGTTTATTTGAGATTGGAATTTCGGCATAAAACATTACAGATAGGGTATGGGATCAAGGACATCTAATCAAGATGAAAACTTAATATCATTAATTCGGTTCATCGCCTTTCAATACGGAATGATTGTGATGTTTTTTCCTTGTGGTGAAATGCGTGTAGAGCGATTTCACATTATGTAAAATAGTAAAGGGGCTATATAAATGCTGCATTTCATTATTTCATTTTTAATAACATACAAACGTGTTGAAAAATGTACATGTTTAACTTGCAGAAGTGACTTGAAGAAGCAAGTTAAACTTATTGATCAGGTGTTACTGACATTGTTAAATGTTTAGATGTTAACAGAATTAATATCTTTTGGAAGTATGGAAAAGGCTCTGAAAAAAAGAAGGAATGAATGAATACTGAATAAAGAAGAGATAAATATGAAGAACAAAAAAGGAACAAACGATTAAAAAAACGATGGAGAGAGAGAGAGAGGTAAGGTAACTGGCTGCCTTGAAAATGAAAATTGCCATTTTACATACCACAAAATTCATATATATATATATATATATATATATATATATATATATATATATATATATATATATATATATATATATATATATATATATATATATATATATATATATATGATCCTCGCAACATTCCAAATACCCTCAATGACTACTTTGCCATCTTTGCCCCATCTCTCGCTCTAGTAGTGCAGTTGATGATGATGATGATGTTGATCATGTTACTTGTGAAAAGTACTATTATCACTTCTCCAAATGTTGATGATAAGTTTCATTATAAGCAAGTTTCACATGAGTATGTCTTAGACTACATCAAGACACTTAGCGAAAGGTAGGCCACTGTTACTGGTACTGATAACATTTCAGCGAAGCTTCTCAAAAATATGGTGTTGCTCTTATTGACCTAAACCAATATTGTCAATCGTTCACCTTGTTTTGTAAAAATATGTGAAAGAGCAGTGTTCGCGATCAACTTTCCTGAATGGTTTCTGTTCCTTTTGAGCAATCTACCTTTTATTCCATAATAATCAAGTTTAATCGAGTAGCCTACCACGGGGCATTTTACCAATTCCTTTTCAGAATCTATTGTAGCAAGTTATAACAAATAAGGAACAACATTATTGGATATACGCCCACCTGATGAATATTTTGCATAGATTGTACAAACGGGATAACTATATTTATAATATGAATGCATTTCCTTTAAGAAGATGGAAAGTACTTGTAGCTATTACGAAATTATTAAATCCTTATTATAAAGAAACATTTTCTCTAATAATTGTTCGGGATGCTAACGGTGGCAAACGTATGAAGGGGCATTTCATGACCCATGTCCCCGGGTCCCCAGACTTTCATAATAACAATCGCGAATTTTATATCATCTGAACCGTTGAACTCAACATAGTATAATATGAATCTAATGTGCAAATTTCATCTCGAAACTGGAAAGAATTCGTAATTTTATATTTTCTGTCAAACAGAAAGTACAGAAAGTACCATAAGGTGGTCTGTGGCAATGCGATGACAACTGAAATATGTGGAAAATAATCTTTTCTGTGGGATATCTTGCAAATCATAAAAAAATAAAGGTCGGCATTCGTGAAACCTAGATCTTAATGACGATCGTCTTCAACTATTAACTTTGCTCTGAAGTCAGCAGGTATTTCGAGGTCAACGAAATAATCATTGGAGAGGACAAAGAAATTACTTATTTCAAGAGAACCAGAAAGAGAATTTTCGAAGGAACAAAATATTTAGATGGAATGAAATAACATTTCCAGGGAACGAAATTTTATTTATTTTTTTGTGTCATTTTACCTTAGGGTGCTCTATACACTTACGTAAAGGACTGTACATATCTAAATATGATTTTATTGTACGAATTGCTGTGTTATTCATTTCGGTGTTTTCAAATGTCTCGAATGGTAATACTTCATGGGGCATATATAGTGACCTGATCGCATCACAGGTGAGAACGCAAAGACACTGGCAATTCTGGAAACCTTTTTCTAGTTGGTAGAACAATTTGACAAAGACATTATTGATGCGCAAAGGCATTTAAAGTGACCTTTAAACCGCTTCATATGATCGCATTAAATTCAGGTAGGTAATGGAGTTAATGGAAAAGTTTTGAAGGATCTATTGTAAGATCTAGTTAAAGGTGTGTGCTCCGATCGTCTTTGGGACCCCCTGATTTACCCGGAAGTTGCATCGATTTAAATTTTTTCCTCAAATCCATTACATTCCAAAGATATAAACAACAAACCGCCGATTTAATGTTTAACCATCAATAGTAGCAGAGTATTGAATAGGGCTTTGCAATATGCATTATTGCTTCTACCATCAAAATCGCCAGTTTGTTTCCCACGGTACTTGATAGGGCGTACGCGGTACGTGTACACATTAAGGAGAGAACACAATAGACATAAATCGGAAGAAGCACGTTTAAACAAATATGTTAATAAAAATTGGAAGTGAACCATTACATAATGCAGAGGTTGGCTGTGTTGCTAAAAACATGCACAGTAAGCAAAAACAACATCAGCGTTTTTTCGGAAACAAGACGCATTAAAGTTGACCACAAATATGACGTATAGCTTAAATAAATCGATTTAGGACGTAGTATATACAAAATAGCGAGACTGGAAGAGACATTTGCGCATGCACGCACAATAAAAAGAAGATGAATAAAGACAAAGAAAATTTGATGATTTAAATGAGTTAATCAACGTGGTTGATTTAAACCATTAAAAAATGGTTGAAACAGTTAAAATGCTCTCTACATGAAAGTATAGACAAATGCCAACACGGCAGATGTATTAAAAACACATTATTGATCACTAATTGAATGTTTTCTACAATTGCAAGATTCTAACCTTAGGAAAGGCCGAGGGTAGAAAATTCGTTCTCCGTGTATAAGGTTTTTTTTCTTTGTCCAAAAGTGTTATTTTGCTCTTGCCCTTACGTTTTTGTCTGTGTAAACATCGCATCTACCAAAAAAGGTCGTAGTTCACTGATGAAGGCTCTAGCCCCCAGATTAACCAAACACAATCGCACTATACTGTCATTTTTATCCTGAGGCTGGTCGTCATATATTATACATTTATATACTCCTGATAACAGATCGTAATCAGAAAAAAAGCGGTCAGTATTCTGTCTTTCGGAAATAAAAACACCATGTCTCTTATCACCACTTACTCATGTGCAACGTATGCATGCTCTCCTGGCGATTGTAAAATGATTGTTTTGTGTATTTAGGTAAAGAAAAATAATCAAATTAAAGTTTTGTATTTTGGAGGTGTTCGCATGCAAAGATTAAAACGGCAGGAATGAAGGAGAAGCTATGAACAACGTGCTTAAAATAGGTATCGAGGGTAAATCTGAATTTAAATAGGTAAGTAGTTCACAGGGGTAGATCTCTTAAAGGTAGGGGCTCAAAGTATCTAGGAGATCTCAGTGAGCGTATCGAGTTAAGAGAGTTGAACGATTAACGGTCCGTTTAACATACTCAAGGGTACTCAGCGTAGTGGAAAATCTCCCAGTTTTACTTGATTTGTTTTTCAAAACTTAGTTCACGGTTAGCAGTAAATTCATGCAATCTAAATTTCATAGATACAAATACCCAATTCAATAATCAAATTTATCGATAATCAATAACGTGGATTTGAAGTTTTAATTTCGTATTTAGTCGTAAAGTCTCCACACTTTGTTGTAAAACAATAACCTTTGGATCAAATTTATTGGTTGATCGAATCAGCCTCGTCCGCAATGTCTGTGATCTGATCATGGGCCGATTTTTCATATGACGTTTGCTCCGTTACATGGAAGCATATCACACCAAAATCATCTGATTACAGATTTTGTAATAAAAATGGATTGATTCAGCCCAAATTCATTGGTCAAGCTATGAGTTGCAAAAATATTGGGCGAGACGCAGTCGAGCCCAATATTTTAAAACTCTTTGCGAGACCAATAAATATTGGGCGCAAATCATCCAATTTTATCATTATCATGCGTAGGATCCGATATTATCGCGTATTGGACACCTCAAAGCATGATAATGAGTGAAATCGGTCTAGCTGTTTGGATAGTAGAAGCAATAATCATTGTTTGTTATTCTTAAACAGCTGTGAAAATGTAAGCAATTTCATTGGCTGATGCCCGGGTTCAATTCGACAATTGAATCCTGGTGGTACGTGTTGCGTATTGATGTTATTTTAGGGTGAAGCGCTCGCGTCATACCGCGTTTTGCTACGTTCGCGCGCTCCTGCCAACGTTGCGTCTCGTTGAGTATGATCGTTGCGTTCAACGGGTTGTTCGATTGTTGTCCCTGGGTGGTGGCAGTTCTTTCTTGTTGTATTTCAGCCGTAAAGTATCGCGAAATTGGGTCAAAGATGACCTTAAATGATAAAGCTGTTTAAGAATGAGAATAAAGGTATGATTTTGGGAACCGGTACTCTCTTTACGACGAATTGAAACCAGCGACACCATTATTTTTGCGTTGAAGAACTCGGCCTCCGGCCTCGTTATTCCACTTAAAATAATGGTATTGCCTTGGTTTCAATTCGTCGTAAAGAGAGTACTGGTTCCCCAAATCATCCCTTTATTCTCTAAATTGATGTGGTCGACTACATTTGGGTGCTTTTGGTTCATAACATCAAAAGAAAACATTTCCTGGGCCTTAAAATTCACAGGAGTAATGAGGAAAAACATTATCTTATATAAGATAACAATTTTGATGGAGTAAAGCGGGGGAGAATGTTGTCGATCAGGCCATACTGTTTTATCTATATCTTAATGTTTTTGTGCTGCCAATATTTGTGATTAGTACTCGTGCTTTTATGGTGTATAATGGTACCTGTAATTTAATGTTTAATGATACATTTAATGATTTTTATGTTTTATGTTTTTATGTCGCCCTGTGCCACCTGGGCATCATGAAAGGACAGTTTGTTTACATTGATTGATACGAATAAACAATTTAATAGATAAATAAATAAAAATAAATAAATAGCAAAATGACATTTGACATCTTTGACATCCATTTACCTTGCCACTGGGTATAATATCGGAATAAGAAGAAAAGAAGTCAAAGATCAGTTGAGAGAAAATTTTATATTTTGTTGAAAATGTGCCTGTTTCTGTTTTACATTTATCTGCTACGACCTTTGACCTCACGTATGAAGTCTGTGCAGAAATCCTACGTTGCTTTTGTAGATGTGTTTCATAAATAAGACAATACGTAGTCGGCTTATAAGTTAGAGATGTCACTAAGGATGAAATCAAACGAAAATGGCATAATATTTTAAATGAAGTTCTAAAGGTTTGTAAGAGATTTTTTGGTTTGTTTAAATCCAAAACTGAATCCTGCCTGGATCTGACTGTTTTAAGGGTAATATTATCTCTGTATAAGATTTTAAAAGTTCTGAATTTCTTACTGTTTTTCATCCTACCCTTTGTTTATTGTAGTAATGGGATAGTGTTGGAGTATTTAAGTTACAGTATTATAGGGTTGTGTTTCAATACCGAGGGAATATTATTTTTTGACAAATAAACATTGGCTTTGTACATTTCCCTGAAAGCAGTAATATTGGGCGATCGTATTGACACATAGGCGAGATACTACGCAGATACAACCACCATTGGCACATCCTATCCCTCTGTATCTGTCTTCCTGTCTCCCTTTTTCTCTCTGCCTATATGAACAGGGCTAGTCAGCAAAAGCGGGAACCAAAAACAAAGAAATGTATTTCATATAATTTATCAATACTTAGCACCAAATTTAATAATGAATTAGAGGTACATTTGCAATTATCTCAAGTGCTCTCTTAGTTAAAAATGAAACCAATATGATTGTAAAATTGATTTAATTTTTAGATATCCAATTTAGAACAAATTATTAATGAATTAGAGGTAAATTCAAATATGTTCAATGGCTCTCTTCCATTAAAAGTTATACCACAATTACATGTTTGTGAAATTAATTAGTTTTTAATGGATATCCATGAATGTTCGCGAATATATTTACATGCGAAAGGTATTTCCACACAAAAAAAACGAAGAAGGAAAAATCAAAAAAAATCACCACACACACCAAAAAAAAAAAAAAAAACAGAAAAATGTGATAGCTATTTAGAGGTCTTTCCCACGGACTCTAGATACGCTTCCAATACTAAATTACTATTTAGGGACACAACAAACCGACTAACATGCACGTGTGAGCAAACGGCCGATTAAAAGAGCCGCTAATCGCAACCTTGAGGTTATACATTAAAGGGGGAATTCGTGATCAACGCCTCGCCCCCCGACTAACCTAAAAAAGCTGAGATTTTTATATCATCTGAACCGTTTACATTAGTAAATCCATGTGTACCAAATCTTACGCGAAAATTATGTCGTATCTGTAAGAAATCGCAATTTACGGAACAGGAAAATATAGCAAAGGGGCATGGGGACCGTGGGAAACGAGCATTTGCTCATGACACAAAAACCGACAAAGGGGTATCACTAACAAGTGTGGAATAAGTTTTCGCAAGGATATCTAGTGAAAAATAATAAAACAGATAGCCTGAGGGAATCACAAAATGCAACCTTGAACTGTATTGAAGAGCGATTATTTCCTTCACGAACAGTCAGGTAATCGTGGAAAATAAAAAGGAACGTATGCTGCGCTGGGCTATTTAGTCTTAGATTATTTTATCTCGGAATTTCTTAACAACCCTGCTTCCGCTGATCAAGATAGAGATTTCAGTTCGCTGTATGCGCTCCAGACAAGTGTAGCTCGTCCTTCCCACCCGAGACTTGGAGGGCATTGACAATCATTTAAAGCCTTGAATCCTTTTAGACGAACCTGACTATACGGCGATTTCGTTTAAAGTGCAAAACAATTAAAGAATAGAAGAAGAGTGAAGTCGTAACGTGCAAATCAATTGAAAGAATGCCCTATCTTTATTTTAAAGTTATGTTATTTTGAAACATTTTAGACAGTAGCGTAACCAGGGGAGGGGCATTAGCCCATGCTCGGGGACCATTCCCTCTGATGCCCAACAGAAAAAATAAGAGAAAAGGGAAATAACCACCCCCATGCAAACTCTTTGCTCCCGTCAAGCCCCCAATAAAACATACCACAAGAAAAATGAAGCTAATTTAGAGGTCTATACAGGACTCTATATAGCGTCCAATACTAAATACTAATTTTAGGACACACAAAAGAATAACATGCACGTGTAGCAACGGCCGATTTAAAAACTAGCCGCCGTAATGAAACTTGAGGTTATCATTAAAGGGGCATTTCGTGATCAACAAGCCTCGCCCCCCGACTAAACCTCAAAAAAGTGAGATTTTTATATCCATCTGAACCGTTGTACATTAGTAATTCCAGGTGCACCAAATCTTACACGAAAATTCTGTCGTATCTGTAAGAAATTCGCCAATTTACGCGACGAAAAATATAGCACAGTGGCTTATGGGACCTTGGGAAACAGCATTTGCTCATAACACAAACCGCAAGGGATCAACTAAAAAGTTGTGTGAATAAGCTTTTATCAAGGATATTAGTGAAAAATGAATAAAACAGAGAGCCTGGTGGAATCACCAATGCACCCGTTAACTTGTATTGAAGAGGCGATTATTCCTTCACGAACAGTCAAGGTAATCGTGGAATATAAAAGGAACCGTATGCTGCGCTGGCTATTTTTATTTCTTTCGATGATTTTATCTCGGATCTTTATTAACAACCCTGCTTCCGCTGATCAAGATAGAGATTTCAGATTCGCTGTATGCGCTCCAGACAAGTGTAGCTCGTCCTTCCACCCGAGGTCCTTGGAGGGCATTGCACCTCTTTAAACTCCTTGAATCTCATGTTAGACGAACTGACATACGGCCGATAGTGAGAAATCGTAACGTGCAAAACAATTAAAAGAAGAGAAGAATAGTATACGGCGTAACGTGCAAATCAATTGAAAGAATGCCTCATCTTTATTTTAAACGTTTATGTTATATTTGATAAAGTTTAGACAGTAGCGTACCAGGGAGGGGCATTAAGCACCTGATCGCGTGACAATTCCCCTGATGCCCAACAGAAAAATAAAGAGAAATGCGAAATACCACCCCCATGTCAAACTCTTTGCCTCCCGTCAAGCCCCCATTAAACATCTGTTATGCCACTGAATTTAGAGGTGTTCTGTAATAAATATTGGAAGGAAGCGTTAAGATCTAGTGGTTGAAAATGATCCATGATTTGAGATCACTCAAACCAAGCCAATGTGCCATTGTTGTTCCAAGCTGATGTTTACGTCAAGTTATCAATATACCATATCCACAAATCACCAATGTTCATGTTATTTAAGAATGTTAATTTACGAGAGTAGAAAATAATCTTCCTAGAGCAATCCAAATGGGAAGGCTGAGCTTTCGACACTCTAGCGAATGCCATAAGAGCAAATAAACAGGCATGATGTTGCCACCTTATATACACCAGGGGAACAAAGGGGGAAGAGAACAAAAACCGCGTACCAATGAGTCCCTCTAACGCTCAGTTATTTTGCCTTACGTATCGGGTACTTAGCGGCATTCGCAAACGTTCTACAGAAGAAGAATCTACGTCAAGCCCCCAATTAAAACATCTTGTTATGCCACTGAATTTAGAGGTGTTCTGTAATAAATATTGGAATGAAGAGTTAGCCTAGTGGTGAAAGATCAAGGATTTCCAGATCACTCAACCATAATGCACTTTGCATTGTTGTCCAAGCTTATTTTTGACGTCAAGTTATCCAATATACCATTATCCACAATCACCAGTTCATGTATCTAAGAATGTTCATTACGAGAGTAGAAATAAGCTTTCCCTAGAGGAATCCCAATTGGGGAAGGGTAAGCTTTCGACACTCTAGGAATGCCATAAGAGCAAACTAACCAGTCATGATGGCCACCTTATATACACCGTGAACAACAGGGGGAAGAGAACAATAACCGCCGTACCAATGATCGTACTCCTAGCGCTACAGTTATTTTGCCGTACGTAGGGGTACTCAGAGGCTATTCGCCCAAAAGTTCTACAGAAGAAGAATCTAAGGGTGTATTTTAAGACTTACTAACACGCTACGACAACAAACTAGTACACCTAAGGACCGTGTTCCCACGGAACTCCAACCTGGGAGTTATCTATTTATTCCTTGTGGATCATGTGACAAGTTGACATTGCGTGGAAACCGGCCAGATCATTGAAAAAGGAACCGACGAACACAGAAGCCACTCAGACGGGCAACACACAAAAATCGGATATCGCCGAGCAGTGTGGAACGTAACCAAAACAAACATTGACTGGGACAAGACTTACAATTCTGGACAGGACACTAAGTGGACGAAAGGAAACTCATGGAAGCTTTGTACAACAAGTCTATCCCTAACAAATTCAATAGGGACAAAGAAGCAGAAATTCCCCTGAATGGGGTAGATAATCAAAGGATGCATACCGACCAATGAACGGGAAACTTAATTACGGGGTTACATTAATCATCGGTTATTGTTATCCTCCCCTTTGTTCCTGGTGTATATAAGATGAAACCATCATGACTGTTTTGTTTGCTCTGATGATGGCATCCGCTAGAGTGTCGAAAGCTCAGCCTTCCAATTTGGGTGTCGCTAGGGAAAGATTATTTTCTCATATGGTTACCAAACTAGAGTACCCAAGTAGTTTAAATCAAATGTTAATTACGTTTAAGATTTGCAATTAATCTGTACAAATAAGGTTAGAATAGGAAATTTACACTTCCATTAAGAAAATAACAAGCATAGGCATGGAAACCGTCATACTTTACAGACAAAAATGGACTAGTTTCATATTAACAAGTTGTAGTTTATATTGAAGTTGAAAAGGTTTAGTGATTGTAAGACGCTGAAGCGGGAGAAGCTGGGACACACAACACTCATCTCTGCTGCCCAAAATTCACCACAGTCTAATCATTGAATTATACATCGACTTACTTTCAGTTTACCTTATATAGATGCATCATCGTCCACTCCCGCCCATTCACTGAATATTCGGCTTTGTTTACGAATTCATTAGACGATACCACCGAGTACCCGCGGCTATATGGTTTTGATAGTGAAATTGTTATGTATGAAGTAAACCTGTGCAGGACTCTGATGGACCTACTATTTTTGTAGACTTGAATACAATGTCCAGTAGGCAAGGAGATAGACTACACTTGATAAATCATGGTGTTTTTATTGCTCTATTATCTTTTTTTATTTTTGTCGTTTATGACCTTGCTTAACCTATTTTCATTGTGACTATAGGACCGTTTTCTTAATCATTTGAATACATGGGCCCCATTGTTTTAAAAATCAACCTTAAACCGAAGGGCAAGAGTTGAAAAGGGAAAACGGGACACCGAGACGGACCAAATCAGTCAGGAGACAAAGGACAGGAAACAGATAATTAATACTGACGTGGACGAATAAACAAAAATAACACCATACGTGCTCTCCATTTATGGATGAATGAAGAAACAGGCAGATGTTGCAAAGCTGCCCATTGTTCAGTAGTCTGTAAGATAAATTGCTAGAATGCCCTTCATAAGCTACAAAGAGGCTACATGAGGCAGCCATTTATGAAACGTAGAAGCACCCAAATACTGTTATGATATGCCATGTAGTACAATGAGTGATAAGACTTGGATTATATAACATCGTTACTACGTATCTCTGGAAAAACAAAACATGGCCCATCTTCACGATAAGCATAGACCAAACAAGTCACTTGAATTTGATCGCGTTCATTTCCATACATTTATATCATGAGTGGTTGAGATTTTTGTAATGGAGGTCGTGGTTTTGGCAAATCCCATTCAGTGTTCATACCAAAGGCAGTGCTATATAGATAGAGAGGGCAAAACGTTACGTAATCTTAGAAATTCATCGTCTCCCATTTTTGCCGACACAAAGAAAACATAGAGCTACCAACAAATAGAAAGCAATGGCGTGCCTAAGCTTATTCCACATACTGACTGGGGTGCCGCGTGCATATACACTAATCGGGCGTGATACAAATTGAATATGTGTTAGAGGTGGACAGGTGTAATAATAGTGCACCTGGATAAGTGTGCTAGATACTCTTGTGTCTCAGAATGCAATGCGGCCTTAGGTGAAAAGATGTATTCATTGCGGCGGTTTATTTAAATCAAGACGACTGACGGGTCATTTCAGTCGTTGTGTGGCCAGGGGAGGGACAAAATTTAACCACCTAATAGCACCCAACATCCACACAACTGATATTTTGGCGGAGTTTGTATCGAATTGACATTATGGTGTGATACAAGCCACCCAAACAATAATTATTCCGTGCAATACTCAAAATGTCAGCGCCCAGACGGACGAATGGTTTTGAATTGGGGCTTTACCCCCCTGGTTCATACCCCCAGAAATGGATATTTAATTTCCATTGAAGCCTGTATTAAACTTTACTTACTAAAAGCTTTTTTTTTGGTGGAGGGGGGGGGGACTAGCAAAGGTGAATCTTGAGCAAGTCACTTTGTAATTCGGAACGTTTCAAATTCATACGTTTTCATGAAGATATGGAGGACGTCCTTCTTTCCAATATCATGCATTATTGCTTTGAGGGGTCCGATACGCGATAATATCGGACCTTACGTATGATATGATAAAATTGGATGATTGCGCCCAATATGATGGTCTCGCTCATGAGTTTAAATATTGGGCTCGACTTCGACTGTCGTCTCGCCAATATTTTTGCAACTCATAGCTCGACCAATAAATTTGGGACGGCAATCAATCCCAATTTTAGTACAAGGTACTTTAGAGCATATTTTAAAATCGGTAGTTATGTAATTGAAATACGAGTTTAAATCAATATGATTTAATGTCAAAAAATATTGTACGACATATTAGTTTTTTCACTTTACCCGACAACACAAGAGATAAGACACACAGTAACGAAAACAAATAAATGACCATCCACGATTTGACAATTTAAACCTAGCACTTATGACACTCACGAATACTCTATAAAGCTGAAGATCAGATGCGAATAGCATTCTATTAGATCTAAATTTCAGTTGAACCGCATGTTCTCTGGGATATTGTGGTATCGATGTAGTTGTTGTAACGACTATTGACAACAATGGTCAATATTACGAAACTTGATCTTTCCCTCCCAGGTGTTACGTGGCCTGTGACAAAATGAAGTCTGTTATTTTCGTGGTTATTTATAGATCAATACATTTGACATGTTTGAGATCATGTGCAACGCGTGTTTATCGGCAATACATGTTAGGGAATTCCATGAATTCATGTACTCAGACCGTAAGGTTTGCGGCAATAATTAGGAACATACTTCAAATGCTATTTTGCACGTCCTTCGCAGTTCGATAACATGACAAGTAACATTACATGCTTGTTCAGCTCTTATATTGAAAGTTATGCAATTAAATCGATCTTTTTTATAAAGCACAACCGCCCGCCTAAAGAATGGATCAAGCGTCGACCTTACCTTTATATGTATAGAGGGTTAATATTGCGTACTCCCAAACATCATTTTAATTGGCTCACTCAGTTAAAATACATTCCGACGGCCAGGTTTTTCACTGTATAGGACGCCAGTACTAGATTAGAACTGCGACGTAGCCTTTAAAAAGTTTAAAAACCTTTAGTAAAATCAGTCTGTGCATAGAAATGAGGAGAAAGTGAAAAAATGATTAATTAATAATAAACATTAGTCCTCCAGATTGTCTATAGATGAAAGTATAAAAAGTTAAATGAATAACACAAGAAAGTTTAAGTGATTGTCGCTCCTTGAGCTTATAGCCAGGGTAGACACATTTAATGACAAACGACTGCATTGCCAAGCGCGCCTGCAAATACATAACAAATAAGACATGAGAATATGTTTATCCTTAAAATGTAAGATGGTAGACTTAAATTTTTTTTTTTTACGAAGAATTTAGTACACACAAAATGAAAGGTGACAAAGTAAGAAAATGATTCAATCCATTAAGTTAAATACTTTAAGTATTCATCATCTCATTAATTGAACATCTTTGATCAGCAGATAAATACGAACCAATCTCTTGTGAAGTACTTGAAGGAAATTGTATTAGATCAATATAGATCAATATAGCGATTTGAACACTACAGGATGACAATAGTCAAAAACGGCATTGCTGTTGCATTTGCAAGTAAAACAACAAAAATTCTAGGTACAATGTAATATTCGACATTTGTATAGCGCCTTTTCCAGATTTTTTCAAAGCCTGTGTCCATATTATTATGACTGTAATGTTTTTTACTCAATGGTGAGCTAAAAAGGACACAGCCTTCTGTGGAGTAAAATCTTGTCAAATTGAGTAAACCTAATCATTGTTGGGTAAACCTATCATTATGGGGTAAAATATACTCATGCTTTGTGCAAAGCTTACTCAACTTTGACTAAGATTTTACTCAACATTTTAGAGTGTGTTGTCATGAGGAAATCGTCACACATCATTTCGCTTCACATAGGCTGGCAGCTTGCAAAGTGCGCTATCCTATCAGCACTTAGATTGCAATATTCCTCATAACTATGGCACGCAAGAGCGGGCATAAAACGTCAAGTTTGACACAACGGCGTCGAGTTTGACACACCCGCGTCGAGTTTGACACAAGCGAGTCGAAGTGAACAACCGCGGTGAGTTTGATAACACAAACTGACAGCGAGTTGTAACAACCGCGGCGAGTTTGTAACACACGGGACACGCGTGCGAGTTTGTAAGACGCACACGAGCCGAGTTGTAATCCACGAGCCAAGGGTATTTTGATTTTGATTTTATCTAGGATTTTTGTTCTGTGTTTAGTTATTTATTTATTACAAATCCAAAATTAAAAAATTATGTATTTATTATTTATTTATTTATTATTTATGATTTATTTATTTTTTTATTATCATTTCATTTTTATTATATTTACGTACTATAAGTACTTATTATAAGTACTGTTATCAAAAATTGATTTAAAAAGTAGAAAAAGCCGTCTAATTTTGTGGCAAAAATTATTCTTTTATCCTTTTGGTCAAGCAGGTTTCCCATGTAATTTCTTGATATAGTCAATGAAATATAAAAAATATAACAATAAATTAAAAATAATAAAACTTGGAATAATAATAAATTAAACAAAACAACTATATCTCCGGAAACGCAAGTATAATTCTTATAACTTTTTCAGTAAATGAAGCCAAAAGTAGCACCATGAAATACAATTGAATTCTTTGAATCTGCCCGCCAAATGACGCCTGTTGCTTTTTTAACACATTAGCAAGAAGTTTAACTAAAGAAACCTCGTTATCCAAGATAACGAGGGAGAGTAAGGGGTTCCTAACACGAAGCACTGCACTCGGGTCACTAATGGGCGCATTATAATTGAATTTTGATACACACTGAGTTTTAACTACTAATCGTGGCTACCTCAGAGGAAAGTAGATGCGTTATTGCGGGCAAACACGGAACACACTAACTCAAATTCTCGCAATTGTCAAAGTTATCTGGTTCAATAGTTCCAACGGTCAGTGAATATAAACGATACATAGAATTGGCATCTTAGAATTGCCACAGACGGCAGGAAGAATCTGCAATTTAGTCTTTAGATGATGGACTCTCAAATCTCATTTGTTTCTTCCAGGTGATTGTAGCACGGGCAATTGGTTTTCTCTGGGTATTTCAAGTACTTAATACCAGTATAAAAGTCCACAACCATGTCGCAGTGTGTTTCTTGCCCCCGAACAATAATAAATTCAGACCTAAAACAATATACATTATCATGGTACTGGGATCTTGTCAAGCATGGGTATTAGAACAATCTCAAATAGGCGCCATCCATATAGTATTTCCATTAAAGGGCCTGGCAAATGGCTTGGGCTGTTAATGTGAAGGAGGAACGAGATATTAAAACGGATGGGGCCAATGTCTTGTGTCATAACCTTTGAAATGTGGAGTGGGGCAATAAATATACCCAGTTCAAAACTGACATCTTAATTTTATGGTTGCCATCTTGAGACAAAGCGTTCCCATTTACAAATAATAGAGGCTCGATTTTTTTTCAAAAAAAAACATCCCCTTGAAAATCTTTCTCTTATCAGTATCTTCAAGGTACCTTACCCCGACAATTTTGACAATTATTCGACAAACCTTGTACACTACGCCCAAAATGTCAAGTTGGCCTAATATTCCAAGTTTTTTGATCGATATTCCAAGTTCCCGTGGTAGTGAACGCAATCTATTAGCGCAATCGAAGATCTAAACGGAAGGTTGTGTGTTCGATCCCATCCACAGCAAGTGTAGTTGCGATTAATAATGCTACATCAGCAATGTGGTATTTTGGCAAAGGGTTTTTTTGGTCTTTTACTATTCCACAAGGTTTAAGAAAGCCTCCCAATTTCTTATAATATTTCGAGTTGTTTGTGTGCCACAATAGTTATATCGATGTTGTTATGTTTATTACACCAGGTTATAGGGACGGTAGTAAGTTCCGACGCTATAGTGTCAAAACACTTGAACAGACCGAGCAACAATGAAAGCTTTGGAAATGTTTAATGTCTGTCTTCAGACAGAACGGTAGTAATAACTTGTTGATATGCAGTGTACACTTTCAATAAGACAAGAAGGACATATCAAATTCCAAAATAAATGACTGATGCTGGCTTTAACTTAACTGACTTGAAGAGTGTTTAAAAGATTGTTACGGCGTTTACCTATGCACCACACAGGAACTTGCTACCCGCATTTAATGCAAATCTAAGGAAAGATAAAATGTCGCTTTTGCAAACGGATGACACAAATCTATCACACACCAAACCAGTGACAACTACAGTTACTAGCACATAGACTAACTAAAATGTACTCAATGTGAGTAAAAAAGTTGACCATATATACTCTTACTGTTGAGTAAAATCCTAGTCAAAGTTGAGTAACCTTCGTCATGTTGGCAAAACCTTAGTTGTTTTTGGAGTGTAATTGCTTCCTTTTGTAAAAACTAAGTTTCCAAAAGTAACCGAAGTTTTCATATTGTCTAGAATAAGAAGAAAATGTTCTTCCGCTTGAGAGGGAGCAGAGTTACTCATAATAATTTTCACCTAATGGTCTGAAACATGATTGGAGTGATATTCTGATTATTTCAATTTTTGCCTTGCCTCAATTGAAATGAATTTGGTACTTGTTTTCTTCCATTGAGAATGGCTTTGAATTGGGGCTTTACCCCCCTGGTTCATACCCCCAGAAATGGATATTTAATTTCCATTGAAGCCTGTATTAAACTTTACTTACTAAAAGCTTTTTTTTTGGTGGAGGGGGGGGGGACTAGCAAAAGGTGAATCTTGAGCAAGTCACTTTGTAATTCGGAACGTTTCAAATTCATACGTTTTCATGAAGATATGGAGGACGTCCTTCTTTCCAATATCATGCATTATTGCTTTGAGGGGTCCGATACGCGATAATATCGGACCTTACGTATGATATGATAAAATTGGATGATTGCGCCCAATATGATGGTCTCGCTCATGAGTTTAAATATTGGGCTCGACTTCGACTGTCGTCTCGCCAATATTTTTGCAACTCATAGCTCGACCAATAAATTTGGGACGGCAATCAATCCCAATTTTAGTACAAGGTACTTTAGAGCATATTTTAAAATCGGTAGTTATGTAATTGAAATACGAGTTTAAATCAATATGATTTAATGTCAAAAAATATTGTACGACATATTAGTTTTTTCACTTTACCCGACAACACAAGAGATAAGACACACAGTAACGAAAACAAATAAATGACCATCCACGATTTGACAATTTAAACCTAGCACTTATGACACTCACGAATACTCTATAAAGCTGAAGATCAGATGCGAATAGCATTCTATTAGATCTAAATTTCAGTTGAACCGCATGTTCTCTGGGATATTGTGGTATCGATGTAGTTGTTGTAACGACTATTGACAACAATGGTCAATATTACGAAACTTGATCTTTCCCTCCCAGGTGTTACGTGGCCTGTGACAAAATGAAGTCTGTTATTTTCGTGGTTATTTATAGATCAATACATTTGACATGTTTGAGATCATGTGCAACGCGTGTTTATCGGCAATACATGTTAGGGAATTCCATGAATTCATGTACTCAGACCGTAAGGTTTGCGGCAATAATTAGGAACATACTTCAAATGCTATTTTGCACGTCCTTCGCAGTTCGATAACATGACAAGTAACATTACATGCTTGTTCAGCTCTTATATTGAAAGTTATGCAATTAAATCGATCTTTTTTATAAAGCACAACCGCCCGCCTAAAGAATGGATCAAGCGTCGACCTTACCTTTATATGTATAGAGGGTTAATATTGCGTACTCCCAAACATCATTTTAATTGGCTCACTCAGTTAAAATACATTCCGACGGCCAGGTTTTTCACTGTATAGGACGCCAGTACTAGATTAGAACTGCGACGTAGCCTTTAAAAAGTTTAAAAACCTTTAGTAAAATCAGTCTGTGCATAGAAATGAGGAGAAAGTGAAAAAATGATTAATTAATAATAAACATTAGTCCTCCAGATTGTCTATAGATGAAAGTATAAAAAGTTAAATGAATAACACAAGAAAGTTTAAGTGATTGTCGCTCCTTGAGCTTATAGCCAGGGTAGACACATTTAATGACAAACGACTGCATTGCCAAGCGCGCCTGCAAATACATAACAAATAAGACATGAGAATATGTTTATCCTTAAAATGTAAGATGGTAGACTTAAATTTTTTTTTTTTACGAAGAATTTAGTACACACAAAATGAAAGGTGACAAAGTAAGAAAATGATTCAATCCATTAAGTTAAATACTTTAAGTATTCATCATCTCATTAATTGAACATCTTTGATCAGCAGATAAATACGAACCAATCTCTTGTGAAGTACTTGAAGGAAATTGTATTAGATCAATATAGATCAATATAGCGATTTGAACACTACAGGATGACAATAGTCAAAACGGCATTGCTGTTGCATTTGCAAGTAAAACAACAAAAATTCTAGGTACAATGTAATATTCGACATTTGTATAGCGCCTTTTCCAGATTTTTTCAAAGCCTGTGTCCATATTATTATGACTGTAATGTTTTTTACTCAATGGTGAGCTAAAAAGGACACAGCCTTCTGTGGAGTAAAATCTTGTCAAATTGAGTAAACCTAATCATTGTTGGGTAAACCTATCATTATGGGGTAAAATATACTCATGCTTTGTGCAAAGCTTACTCAACTTTGACTAAGATTTTACTCAACATTTTAGAGTGTGTTGTCATGAGGAAATCGTCACACATCATTTCGCTTCACATAGGCTGGCAGCTTGCAAAGTGCGCTATCCTATCAGCACTTAGATTGCAATATTCCTCATAACTATGGCACGCAAGAGCGGGCATAAAACGTCAAGTTTGACACAACGGCGTCGAGTTTGACACACCCGCGTCGAGTTTGACACAAGCGAGTCGAAGTGAACAACCGCGGTGAGTTTGATAACACAAACTGACAGCGAGTTGTAACAACCGCGGCGAGTTTGTAACACACGGGACACGCGTGCGAGTTTGTAAGACGCACACGAGCCGAGTTGTAATCCACGAGCCAAGGGTATTTTGATTTTGATTTTATCTAGGATTTTTGTTCTGTGTTTAGTTATTTATTTATTACAAATCCAAAATTAAAAAATTATGTATTTATTATTTATTTATTTATTATTTATGATTTATTTATTTTTTTATTATCATTTCATTTTTATTATATTTACGTACTATAAGTACTTATTATAAGTACTGTTATCAAAAATTGATTTAAAAGTAGAAAAAGCCGTCTAATTTTGTGGCAAAAATTATTCTTTTATCCTTTTGGTCAAGCAGGTTTCCCATGTAATTTTCTTGATATAGTCAATGAAATATAAAAAATATAACAATAAATTAAAAATAATAAAACTTGGAATAATAATAAATTAAACAAAACAACTATATCTCCGGAAACGCAAGTATAATTCTTATAACTTTTTCAGTAAATGAAGCCAAAAGTAGCACCATGAAATACAATTGAATTCTTTGAATCTGCCCGCCAAATGACGCCTGTTGCTTTTTTAACACATTAGCAAGAAGTTTAACTAAAGAAACCTCGTTATCCAAGATAACGAGGGAGAGTAAGGGGTTCCTAACACGAAGCACTGCACTCGGGTCACTAATGGGCGCATTATAATTGAATTTTGATACACACTGAGTTTTAACTACTAATCGTGGCTACCTCAGAGGAAAGTAGATGCGTTATTGCGGGCAAACACGGAACACACTAACTCAAATTCTCGCAATTGTCAAAGTTATCTGGTTCAATAGTTCCAACGGTCAGTGAATATAAACGATACATAGAATTGGCATCTTAGAATTGCCACAGACGGCAGGAAGAATCTGCAATTTAGTCTTTAGATGATGGACTCTCAAATCTCATTTGTTTCTTCCAGGTGATTGTAGCACGGGCAATTGGTTTTCTCTGGGTATTTCAAGTACTTAATACCAGTATAAAAGTCCACAACCATGTCGCAGTGTGTTTCTTGCCCCCGAACAATAATAAATTCAGACCTAAAACAATATACATTATCATGGTACTGGGATCTTGTCAAGCATGGGTATTAGAACAATCTCAAATAGGCGCCATCCATATAGTATTTCCATTAAAGGGCCTGGCAAATGGCTTGGGCTGTTAATGTGAAGGAGGAACGAGATATTAAAACGGATGGGGCCAATGTCTTGTGTCATAACCTTTGAAATGTGGAGTGGGGCAATAAATATACCCAGTTCAAAACTGACATCTTAATTTTATGGTTGCCATCTTGAGACAAAGCGTTCCCATTTACAAATAATAGAGGCTCGATTTTTTTTCAAAAAAAAACATCCCCTTGAAAATCTTTCTCTTATCAGTATCTTCAAGGTACCTTACCCCGACAATTTTGACAATTATTCGACAAACCTTGTACACTACGCCCAAAATGTCAAGTTGGCCTAATATTCCAAGTTTTTTGATCGATATTCCAAGTTCCCGTGGTAGTGAACGCAATCTATTAGCGCAATCGAAGATCTAAACGGAAGGTTGTGTGTTCGATCCCATCCACAGCAAGTGTAGTTGCGATTAATAATGCTACATCAGCAATGTGGTATTTTGGCAAAGGGTTTTTTTGGTCTTTTACTATTCCACAAGGTTTAAGAAAGCCTCCCAATTTCTTATAATATTTCGAGTTGTTTGTGTGCCACAATAGTTATATCGATGTTGTTATGTTTATTACACCAGGTTATAGGGACGGTAGTAAGTTCCGACGCTATAGTGTCAAAACACTTGAACAGACCGAGCAACAATGAAAGCTTTGGAAATGTTTAATGTCTGTCTTCAGACAGAACGGTAGTAATAACTTGTTGATATGATTGTACACTTTCAATTAAGAACAAGACATGACATATCAAATTTCCAAAATAAATGACTGATGCTGGCTTTAACTTAACTGACTTGAAGATTTGTTTAAAAGATTACGGCGTTTACATATGCACCCACACAGGAACTTGCCTACCCGCATTTAATGAAATCTAAGGAAATATAAAATGTCAGCTTTTGCCAACGGATGACACAAATCTATCACAAACAAACCAGTGACAACTACATTACTAGCACATAGACTAACTAAAATGTACTCAATGTTGAGTAAAAAGGACACAACTCTTACTGTTGAGTAAAATCCTAGTCAAAGTTGAGTAAACCTTAGTCATTGTTGGCCAAACCTTAGTTGTTTTTTGGAGTGTATATTGCTTCCTTTTGTAAAAACCTAAGTTTCCAAAGTAACCAAGTTCATAATTGTCTAGAATAAAGAAAATGTTCTTCGCTTTGCAGAGGGAGCAGAGTTACTCATAATAATTTTCACCTAATGGTCTGAACATGATTGGAGTGATATTTTGATTATTCAATGTTTTGCCTTGCCTCAATTGAAATGAATTTGGTAATTGTTTTCTTCCATTGAGAATGGCTTTGTTTAGTTTTTCTTGAAAAAATGTTATTATAACGCTCATTTTAGGCATTTCTGGCAAAATCAATGACACACTTTTTGCGTTTCGCCTGAAATAGGAAAATATCCAATTGATTTCATGTACAAAATTAAAAATGTCATTTACCGACTTACCGAAAAATTCATCTTAGGCCAAAAAGCTTTCTAAATTCGTTTTTAGCAACCATAAGGCCATAGAAATCACTTGTTTGTTTTATTTCTTCTTTTGCCTGGGTAACTCATTTAGTGGATGTTATAAGATATCCTCTGTTCTTCCATGAGGCCCACTCATTTTGAAAAAAAAAATGTCATTTGCCTACCCCTAGTGAAAGCGATAACCCGTTTCAGTTACACCCATGCGTTGGAAAGAGTAAACTAAAATGTAAAGGTTGATATTTTGTTTTCGTTTCAATTAACCCTGATTATATCTTCTGGTAAAAAGATGTACGTATATGTTACGGAAAGGACATTTTCCCATATGGAACGTGAAGGCAGACAATAAAGTAGAATAAAAGAGCAATAATGAAAGCACATCAGACAATTAAATGTAACTTTAAAGATGGTACAATGTCAATCTTCTAATCCGTTATGATACGCAACAATTCATTTAGTTCCAAAACCAAAATCCTAGTCTGTGTTTTATTTTCAAACGACCTTTACTTTATTACGAGCTATTACTAGCAGGGTACTCTTACTTACTGTAAATAACAAGGCGATGATTGATATTTATTAGCTTCTAGGTAATGTAATGTATCTACTTTCTATTGCTTGGGAATAGAAATCGAAACCCTTAAAAGTGCTAATGGACACTGGGGATAAATTAGAATAAGATCGAATCATTTATCTTGACCCCTGGTCGTATGAGGCCCACAAAGTTTGACGGGTCTACAAATTTTATAGCACGCTAGGATTCATGTTTTTGGGTCAAGCTCTTGTCTGTTCTTTAATTGGCTGCTCAGACCAAGTTCATGAAGTTCACCGAAACTTGACCTGACATAATTACATGAGCGGGTACAATTTTATCTGGGTTAATTTAATAACGTTATGAATAATCATTAATTATATTCAAGCATGATGAAAGTGAAAGCAAAATAACAACAACAGAATTAAGAAACTTTCAAAAGCTGTAAACTATCATACAACATGTTTTCTTTTTACGTCTTTTCTCAGTCATTATTTTCACAGGGTTTCGTGTACATAGACGGCTCGATCATTATTAAAAAAATTATTACTAAGTCGAAGACAAGCATTTGACTTGTTTTATATGAAAATAATTGTCACAGAATTACTTGTGGGCTGAACAATTTGAAGAAAAAATTCGTCCATGGTTCCAAAATGCAACAAAACTAGCAAATTAATGAAAATTTGGCTGAAAATCCAAGATGGCGGCCGTGAAGCTATTGTTTTTAGGAGCTTACGAAAAATAGTCATCGGAAGAAAATTAAGTGGAAGACAAGCCATTGAAATGTTTTATATGAAAGATAATTGGATAAGGATTAATTCAAGACTAACAAAATTGAAGAAAAAACTCATCTTAGGTTTCGAAATCCACAAAATCTAGGAAAATTGGTCAACAATTCAAAATGGCGGATACGCAATAAATGATCTGTGTTTTGTGAGCAGATATACTGCTCTTGGTCACACTCTGTCTGGAAGTAGAGAGATTACTTTAAATGAAACAATGATATTAATAGTACAAAAACTCACTCGAGATACCAGGCAGCTCTCTCTCACTCAAGGAGCGTATTGACTGTTCTTTTTCGTCGAGCCATATGTATCGTCTTGCAGCGTAAATTGTCTTCAGCCCCGTGATGATAACCGCAAGGTTTTTTTTATTAAGGTAGATAGAAGCTAGCACTGGGTACCATACTGAGGGCTCCATTTATTCAATAATTCGTTTGCCTGAAGGAAACTATTGCGGAGTTGATGACATGGAAAGCGCAGCTCTCGCCTTCATAAACACCTTCTTTTTCTTTTTAAACGTGTTTAATGAAGGACTATGTAAGGGTAAATTGGAATAGAGAACGTCTTCTACGCAATATGAAACAAGTTATCATGGCCATGTGAAGAAGTGTAGTGATGATAATAACTCGGTGCCTTAGGTAGACGAAGGAGTTAACATGTGTGTTAGTAGCCTGCACCCAAGACTCATATCTATGGGTAAATATCATAACAATTGCCAAATACACACATTTAAAACAAAATGATTATATTTTAACATTTAAAGGTGGGTGACCCGATCGACAACCTCGTTCCTCCACTGTACTCCATCAAAAATTGAGATTTTGGTATCAGAAGAAAGTAACCCCTGTGACAATTAGACCCATGAATGTTTCCTTTCATGTGTTATGAACAAATTGGTTCCAAATGTGGAAAGCAGCGATAAGCAATCAAGAACTGTATATTTAACATTATGCCGATTTTATATTGGTTTTGAAATTACCTTTCGAACCTAACACCTATAGATGATATCTATCGCTTCTCTGGCAACCCTGCCTTGATAGCTCAGTCGGTAAGAGCGTCGTGCATGTAATATACGAAGGTCGCCGGTTCGAATCCGGCCACGCGCACACGGGTTTTTTTCAACGCTATCGTGCGCTGGCCATCTCCAGGGAAAGATTAATAATTATATACATCCTTGTCTACCTGGAGAACTAAGTAGTTAAATTTCAAAACAAATATAAAATCGTATATGTTAAATATACAGTTCTGATGCTATCCGCTTGGAAAGCGAAAGGGCACCTTTCGAACCTAACACATATAGATGATATTAATCGCTCCTCTACCAACCCTTCCTTGATAGCTCAGTCGGTAAGAGCGTCGTGCATGTAATACGAAGGTCGCCGGTTCGAATCCGGCCAACCGCACATGGTTTTTTTTTCAAAGAAAGATTAATAATTATATACATCCTTGTCTACCTGGAGAAGTAAGTAGTTAAATTTCATCATCTGGCCTGATCTTAATATAGCACTCGGGATTCTACTTTTCCCCCTTCCATAATAAACAAAATACTTTTCACAAAATAGAGAAATAAAATAAAAGGATATTTTAATCACAAAATGGAGAACACTTACCTTACATAGATTCTGGTAATGAATTGGATTATATCAAAATTATAATCTAGCAGATCGGAAGGAAACTTGTTAACTTTGCGAGTCTAAACATGGAAAAATCGTTGAAGGGCACGGAGTATTGTAAGTTAGGGAATGCTTAATGGACGCAAGTGACGATTACGGGAATCAGTTTGATGGACGCAAGTAAAGATTACAGTGAATCAGTTTGATGGATGCAAGTAAAGATTACAGGGAATCAGATTGATGGATGCATGTGACGATTACAGGGAATCAGTTTGATGGATGCAAATTACATGGAATCAGTTTGATGGACTCAAAGGAACTGGCCCTCTGTTGTTCTTTCAATACCTTCACATAAATAAGAGCTAGTCCGAGCAGCAGTGAAATCTAAGATATATGCAAAAAATATTTCAAGAGAGCCTTTTTGGTTGAAATATTTGCAGCGCATCAATTTGATTTAAATATATACCCTTTTCCACATACATATCTGGGCTACATCTAGGAGGGAAAACACAAAAGACTTTAAACTTTAACAATGGAGCAACGACAAATAATGAAATATTAATTTTAAAATCAATAAATCAATAAAAATAGTTATTGACCATCATGCGACCCTTTGATTGTATTTTAAATTAACGAACGCTTCTAAAACTATAAGAGCTTTGTTTACGTGAATACCAAAACCGTTGAAGTGCGACTTACACGGACTTTGTGTTAAAACAATCGGTAGATGCTCTACGTACGGCTTGATACAATGTTTCAAAATATTTCTTTGATGGTACACATAAACATTGCAATATGGTGTCAATATCATAGGACACGTACGTATGACTTGATAGGTGACCAAAAGGGTTTTCTACACTAATCACAGCTAGCAGCCAAAAGTCTTCTGTAAATTCTTAAGGTCTGTTTGACCTGAGGTAAGTCTTACGTGCGATCGATTTGCTTCGAAGCCTCATCTTTCAAAATCTCCAACTTGTCTGTCATAAATCTGACGAGGCATATTTCCATGTTTACCATGAAATTTGCCGTGTATGGGCAGGGCTTTTACGCTTACGTTCACCTGCAGAGTATGTCCTCTGAATCTCCGACCATCCAACTGGAATTGACAATGAGTTTTATCAACGTCCTTGTCGTGTTTGTCAGCGGAGAAGGTAATACGGGACTCATTGCTCTCATATGTGTCCCATGTAACCTTTAATTTCCTTTACGAGAAAGCCAAAAAGATTTGTTCAATGACATTTATAGCCAAGGGCGATTACGCGGCTGTACCACCGCACAATACTCTCGGGCTATCATATGATATTGACAAATCATAAACGCATACCCATTAAAAGGGAATCAGCTTTCAAAATATATTTTTTGTATGTATTAAAAATAGAACTACAGATAGTCACTAAAATGCCTCAAATTCAAAGTTGAGAAGAGGTGTGATTTTTCGGTTGATGCAGTAAGTGTTTATGGATCGTATAACAGTCCATAGATCTCTGTACAACAAAAATTCAGGGCGGGAATTTTATTGTGGTTTGATTTCATATATGAAGGACACGATTTAGCAGCGCTTTCACGCGTGATTAGTAGTTACAAGCATTATATCTATCCCTAACGTCCATTAAAACCTTCAAAAGCCACCTGACAACAAATCACGGAGCGGAGCCCCTGGCCTAGGTTAGGGGGAATTTGCTCCAGATCTGACAACAAATATACCGCTACATCAATTTTTGGCGGTGATTGTCAGATTTCCTCTGGGACGTTAGGGTATACAACAAAAATAAACGCTTGTTTGAAAATTGAGGCACCTTCCTCGCTAATCTCTTTAAAGGACGTTTTGGAATTAAGTTTCATCTTAATTCCGCTTAATCAGGCCCGGAGAGGGGCAAACGGGGCAAAAGGTCACTTTTGCTGATTTTTTTTTTGTTAAAAAAAAACTCCAATACTTTAGAAAAAAAGCAATTAACAAGAAAGTCACTTTTTGGTGAAGAATATTCCAAAAAGTCCCAAAAGAACCATTTAGGGGGGTTAGGTCTACTTTTACCGAATCCCGGTGGGGTCCACTTGCTGGGATTATTCGGGTGCTCAATTCTGGATTTAATCTGTATACGAGCTAGTGATTAAATACATAACAACGCTCTCCTCCATGGTTAACTGGAATTGGGCAAATTGAATCATGAAAGCATCTCTTCTTCGGAGGGGACGTTAAGCGTCGGTCCCGGTACAGAGAGTCACAACTGTACATGTACATCCGCAGTAAGGTCGAGTAAGAGTAGGGTATGTAAACCCCGGACTGTTCCAATCCGCCCCAGTCTCAAATGCGGGCCATGTAGGAGCGTACATATCAGGATACACGCGGCCCGGATAAGCTTACTCAGCTAAATCGAATTCCTGGACACCACCAACAAGCATTAAGAATGCTTTGGACCGCTAGAAGAACAAAACAGGTGAACTTTTTCGAAGTCCCGTACCCCCAAAATAAATCCTGTGTTTTTTAATAAGTGCATAAACCCGATCCTCAAGCCTCGACGGCAACACGTACGCCATCAAACTGGGGAGTTTATCATTAGAAAGCTTTTACTTTCTCGCTTCATCTGCGAAATATTTTCCCATTGAGTTGTGTGCGGTGTACCGGAATGTTATATGAACAGAATGTAGAGCTGGTCTATACATTCAATCAACCGCTCACGCTAAACTGGTAATAAGGTTCGATTTAAATTTGGAAATTACATAATTATGTTGGCGGTATATCTTATTATTAAGTCAATACTATTGAGTGTGATGTGTGAAAATTATAGCCTTAAACTAATCCGTACTAAATACCGTATGGCTTAGCCCATTAGACTGAAGACATTATTAATGAAGTTGATAACTTTTTGAGAATTTCCTTCTTCTTCTTCTTTGGTATGGGCCAACGTTAACAAGAACCAAGCGGGGGGTCAAGATGAGTGCCAGCAAATGAAGTTAGTCTTTTTGTTTTGCAATATGGGTTTTGTGGGTTTCGTTATATTGGTCACTATCGGTGATGGTGACAATTGAGTCTGATGTATTTTCCAGTCCGGGTATAGTTTTCGGCACAAAAGAGTAGTTGTAGTAGAATCTCTTTAAGAAGCGTTTGATCACCAAGCATAGTCAAAATGCCACAGGAAACATGAAACGCGTTCCGTTAATTTAAGAAAAATGCAAACCTTGAAAGACCTTTAAGTGTACAAATAAAATATTCCATTAGTAATTACTTTGTTAAGACGAGTAAGATTCAGCGGGCGACTCAGCACTATGAAAACTTCGCGCCGTTGAAGCTCTGTATCCGCTAATCCTTCAGTCCTTGAAAACGTATGGACTAACCTGCAATGTTTTGTTAGTTATGAATGAGGGCGGGGACTCAGGCTACAAACAGAATTAATGAGCGACAAGACATCTCCCGATCGGGCTTCTTCAACCAGGGAGGCATCCTAAAACGCAAAATTTTCGAAGGGTACAATCTATTCATAATTTGAAAACGCCATAAGTTTATTACAACCAATGCAATCAATATGGTACAGTATAAAGTGAAACCTTCAAGATTTGCCATAAAATGTCGACTTATGTTAAATGTTTTAAAGATTAGAAAGGAAATAAGTTCGAAATTTACTTGTCAAACTGTAAGCGATCAAAGGCCAAAGATAGAAAAACTAGTACGGAACGATGCCGTAAATCCTCTGAAATATATTCGATCATTCTATATATGAAAATATAGAATGATAGAGGGTTTATTGTGCATTACACCTATTCTTTAACGAGTTGCACATGTGGGGAAATGTATGCAGCTTCTACACAGGTAAATAACAAATTTCCAATGAGTCAACAACCTGTCTGTTTCGCACATATGCTGACGTCACGCAACGTCATTTAATGATCACCCTCAATCGTCGATGTTCCTACACATTTTTTAAGTGCTCAGCCGACTGGTGTGCCCAATAACAGACTGAACTAGAACTAGAAATTGGAGCAAAAAACACGCGGGGAACCCAACCTCCCTTTAGACTCAAAATCAGTCTACCCTTAGGGAAAAGTAAACGCACCATTTTTTTTTAAATATTAAGCGTCCCTTCAAAAGGTCATCCACTTGTGCGTCTTCCTCGACCTAGTTGACCGACACTGGCCTTCACACCTAAATTTTCAAAAATGCCACTCACAATATGTGGGCACACTGCCATTGTAGACTACAGACTACCATGACCCCCCTGCCCCCCCCCGGGGATTTTTGGAGACAAGCATTTTTGTGAAGCTTATACCATAAGTAACTGAATTCC